>KV426036.1:56080-68522 GCA_001632375.1 Exidia glandulosa HHB12029 | reverse complement strand
GTCGCTGACGACTGACACGACCTCGAACGTGTTCATGATCGATCCTCAACTCGCCTATATATAACGGCATGCGAGTCAGCGAAGTCAGCAGCTACATCGTGCCCAGGTGCTTTTTTTCCAATCTTGTCCCAGACGAGCCAGCTGACTGATCACGTGTGCTCGGGGCTCTCGCAGCTGCACCGGCCGCCGGGATACTAGTATTTAAGCCCGCGTCACTTTGAAGATTGGCGTCGTACACCGTCAGCTACCCGCTTAACGATGACGTCTTCCTTGAAGGAGCAAGTCCAAAAGATCCTGTCCGACGCTGTAAACGCGCCTAATGGACTTCCCGGTCTCGTGTTCGGCGCTGTGAACACGAAGGGCGAGACACTTGTCACCGCGGCCGCAGGAGAGGTATGCGTGATGTGTCATCATCTCCCACTCCCTCGTCCCATTTCTCACAAACTTTGGTATGTAGTTGACGACCGACTCGTACGTTGCGCTGTTCAGCGTGACAAAATTCATCGCGGGGATCGCGTGCGTCGTTACTCTATATATCTTTTTCTAGACTTGACGTTGTACCAGCGCGATGCAGCTTGTTCAGCGTGGCAAGTTGACCTTAGACGAGCCCATCGAGAAAGTGTTGTACGTAACCGTTCGCAGTTGTCATCTCCCATCTCGTGTTGCGCCGTCTCATCTTCGTCATTCCAGGCCCGAGATCGCAGACGTCAAGCTCCTCGCCGAGGACGGCGTTACGCTTACAAAGCCGAAGAACAAGGTCACGCTCCGCATGCTCCTCACGCATACCTCTGGCTTCACGTGCGTGCCCATCTCTCATATGTCAGTAGAGTGACTTCCTCGCCATTAACGCGCATCTCCTCTTTCAGTTATTCCGCCGGACACGCTGCTTTGTGGAAGTACACTCAAGCGCGCGCAGACGGAAAGCATGAGAACAGCGGCAGTAAGGAGGGTCTCCTCGACCAGCCACTTGTCTTCGAGGTATCTTCCGTTACATGCTCGCGGATTACGCTCTCAACCATAATCACCCTTAGCCTGGAACGTCTTGGGCTTACGGTACAAGCATGGACTGGGTCGGCGCGGCCATCATGCGCGTTTCGGGACAGACCCTCGAGGAGTATTGCGCTGAGAATATCTTCAAGCCGCTCAACGTATGCCTTCTCATGGCTCAGATTAAATCCTCCCTTACTCTATTGCTCGCAGATCACTGGAGTCAAGTGGCGCGTCACGCCGGATATTCGTCCTCGCCTTTCCGCGATGTACTTGCGCAAGCCAGATGGGACCATCGTCGAACGTGGTACGTTCAACGCCGCTCCTTGCATCCGGAGACTATACGTTCTGACGTTTGTTCTCAGAGTTATTCCCGCACGAGCTCCCCGAGGGCCCGTCCTTCCAGTCAGGAGGAATGGGCAGCTTCGGGTCGTTCCCTACAGTCCTCCGCCTCCTCGGCGCCCTCCTAGCCGGCGACCCAGCACTTGGTCTCAGTGCCGCAACAATCGAGGAAATGTTCACCGATCAGCTGGACGGCAAGCGCATCAAGCTGACTGGCGAGGTCCTGAACAAGCCGAGTCTGAGCTTCGTGCCCGAATACACGCCGGCTTTGCCTGCAGATCCTAGGTATGTCCCTCCTCTGACAGAGTATGGAGGGTGAGAAGAATTGACGACTGTGACTATAGCCATAAGGGGCACGGTCTCAGTTTCATGATACTGCATGTGCGCATGTCCTATCATGCCGGGCCTGCGACGTAACGCTGAAACGGGGACATAGGATGGCTTGCCGAACGGACGCTCTCCGGGATCAGCTATGTGGAGCGGGTACGCATCCCACTTCCTCTCTATCTGATAGGTCATTGAGCATCATTTAGGATGGCAAACTGCTACTGGTCGTGCGTCCTGTCAACTGGTATTTCTAGGTGGAGGGCGATACTCATCATTCTGAATCAGGATCGACCGGACAAAAGGAATTGCTACTCTCATCTTCGCGCAGATCATACCGTATTTCGACGCGGCTGTTACAGGAGCATACTTCATGGCGGAAGGTGCTGTGTACGCATCGCTTGCCGGAAGCACTTAGGTCCCTTCGATCTACCTATGATGCCCAGCGCTCAGTACTCAATTGTGACAAGATTAGACTCTGAATGGTATTACACTGTACGGATCTGCGACGTGAGCGGCATGATACATGGAAGAGGAAATTTTCGAACAAGATACACACTGGGAAAAACACGAATCCGACTATGCGCTCAGGCCGAGAAGGGACTTCCATCCACTGCCCCAGGAGGACCTCTCTGGATGGTCCCCAATGAATTCGATGGTAATTTTGCTGTACGGCGCGGTGACTTCGATAGTCGATCCCGTCCACAGCCCATCGTTGCCTAAGTACGACCCATTCATGATCAGCGGTGGAGATTTCGCAAACCCGAAGGTGCACTTACCCATAGCCCTCAGGTCACCGACGAAGCATCTCCTCTCACCACCGGCGTCTGACAAGGTCGCCACGCGCTCGGGCAGAGGTCCCACAGAGCCGTACTTGGAGCGCAGGCTGAGAGGCCCAACGTAATCGCGAGGGAGGGTTAACTTGACGGAGCTGTATCCGCTCTGTACTGTGACCTTGCACGGCGCATTGCCCAAGTCGTGCTAATGGAATGCGAACGTGAGCAACGAATTCGAAAGACCCATGCGAACGCACAAGACGAAGGTCAACCGACGCACTGGTCGCATTGAACATGAGTCGAGTCGGCTCCTGAGTGGGAGAGTCGAGCATCCAAACGTCCGCCTTGATTCTGCCATAAGGAGCCGAAAGACGCAAGTTGGCGCGTTGTCCGCCTGACTCGAGCTCCTCCGTACTCAAAGGCTGGAGTAACGATTGAGGGATCACGAGCGTAGAATCCACAACATATGTCCCGGTGATGCTGTTGTAAGATCGCTCGATATTGAGCAGGTTGCAGCGTGAGACGTTTGGCGGCGCTGTCACGGTGGAGGCGTCATTGGGATTCGGCGGTGCGCCAGACTCGAGATTTGGAGTGTATGGAGGAGGATCGGAATCTGCGGCCTTCTTGTCGACGATCATGGCTACTTTCGTAGGATGCGGGGCTCGAAGAGCACTGCGTATTTATGCAAAAGTCTCGAGGCGCAGCACTGCCGCGGCGCAGTCGCGGGACTTGTCCGGACGCACCGCCAAGCAATCCGATGCATGTCATATATAGTCGGCTGCAATTCCATTCGGAGCCATTATATATATAACTTACATTCGTCCAGATTCCTCCAATACCCGTAACGTATTTATGTACCCAGCGCGAACCTTCATGGGAACCCATCTCTCCGATCCCGGATCTACAAACCGCGCATTGCGGGGCTCCCAAAGCTCCCTGTCCATACGCAGAGTCTGAGACCTCCTCCATACGTCCTTTGCTTCCTTTATCGCGTACCTGATCACGGCTTTTCTCCTGCCAGTGTTTGTAGGGCTGTTGATAAAGACGAATTCGCGTCTGCGCTGGGCAATATCGGCCAAGTCGGCGAACACGTCCGCGTAGTGAAAGCTGATGTCCTTGTCTACGCTATCCTGCCAGTCGACCGTAATGCGACGGAGATGTTTCAGCTCCCGTATAAGAGGAGCGCAACGCTGGATAACGACGAAATCCTCCTCAAACACGGGGAACTGAAGACCACACGAGTGCAGAACGGCGTCAACGACCCCCTGTGAGACCGTGAACGCATTATCGGGCTCGACGTGGTGTATCCTCAAATGACTGAGAAGCGGGGCCGTTCGAGCAAGTCGCGGGACGAAGTGGGGGAAGTGGTGGTCGACGAAGGAGCAGCTGAGGAGCAGTCGTCGCAGGTGCGGAAATTGTGGCGAATGCGAGTCGAAATGTTCGCCGTCGAGTCGGTGCGCGCGCACAGCAAGCTCTTCCAGGTGCGGATATACTCTGGTAGAGTTGAAAGCAACTTTTATCCACGGTTCCTGGACCGTGCTGTCCCCATAAAGTAAGAGATGGAGAGACAGCACAGACGGCGCAAGCATGGCCAACAACCGCTTCGCCTGGCTGATAATCCTCTCGGAGGACGGCAACCATTGGTCGCAGGTATTGCTGTAGTCCTCTACACGCGCTCCGTACGAGCTAGAGAGATTCTTCTTGCCAGTGCGTGGACCGGTGTACCACCGCAGCGAGTCGCAGTACTGTTTAGGCATGCATTCGTGGTTCGACAGCGCCAGATGTTGGACGAGGGAGACGCGATCTGGATGTGCCTCGAGTTGGGCGACAACGAGTCGAAGCTGGGCCGCGCCGGTAACGAAGACGGCTCTGTACAGCAGCGGCGTGGCGATGGCGTGGAACTGGTGCGATACGCGACAAAGCGTATATGGTAGGATCGGATCGTTCCACGAAGCTCTGCTGAATATGTCGTACAAGAGCTCCGGAGGTAGAGGCTCTAGCATACTGTCGACTGCAGAGAAGCGCGAGACTTGGAGGTTCTGAAGCGTTCTGTGCACCGAGTCACAAGAACGTGCTCGAATGTTCTGCGCAGCACTTTGCCTAAAATTCCAATCGAAGCTACGCGTGTGAACAGCTGTATAGGTGTGCAGGCCCGATCTTTGCACAAGTTCGTGAACGAGAGGAAGAAGTACTAAGCGCCCGCCGGACCGTGCCGCGAATTCTCCTCTACCTCGTTCTTTTCGGCCGGCTTCGGGCCACTTGCACCAGCTTGCACCAGCATGGCAGACGCAACCCAGCAAAGGAAACGTGCGTCGCCTAAGACGTCTAGGATCGCGCCCAGACCGTCTGACCCGTGATCCAACCACCAGCGCTGCCCTTCGCGGCCACCTTCGTCGCCGGCGCCATCGCAGGGTACGCTTGACTCTTGAGCTCATGTGCGCCACGATATCAACAGAACTGCGTGACAGGTGCTCGGAAATTCTTGTGAGCATGCATACCGCCCGGTCACTCGACCTAGCTCTGACGCATCTCTGCAGACGTTCTATCCGCTCGATGTTGTACGCCAACCCATTCCACACGCGCTGTCACGTAGCGCCGTCTTGACACCCATTGTGCGATAGGTCAAGACGCGTATGCAGTTGCAAGTCGGCGCGTCCAGCCTCGGTCTCGGGGGCACCTTCAAGACGATCATCGCGGAAGAGGGGTGCGTACACATCCCACGACGCGACATAGGCGCCTCATGTTGGTATGCTATAGCTTTGGACGTTTGTACCGCGGTACGCAATACCAAAAGTGCTCGCGCTATTCTAAGCTCATCTTGGCCTGCGCCAGGTCTGGCCGCACCGTTAATGCTTGAGGCGCCCAAGCGTGCTGTCAAGTTGTGCGTCGCTAGCAATCATCTGCTTTCTCGGTATTCACGCTTCGCAACAGCGCTGCTAACGACTTCTGGGGAAAGACATACCGTGGTATCGCGGGTACAGACAAGATGACGCAGGGTATCTCAATCGCGACAGGCTGCTCTGCCGGTGCAACCGAGAGTATTGTCGTCGTACCGTTTGAGCTTGTAAAAATTCGGTTCGTTTCCATTGCTCTCTGCACTTTGAACGCTCAACTCCCTGTAGCCTTCAAGACAAGAACAGCACGTTTAAGGGTCCGATGGACGTCGTGAAGACCATTGTCCGCGACCAAGGTGCTCTGGGACTTTATGCTGGAATGGAGTCTACGTTCTGGCGGTGTGTTTGCGTCTTCGTTTCTCAAATATCCCAACACCTTCTTACTGGCTTGCAGGCATTTCTGGTGGAACGGCGGATACTTCGGGTGCGCGGCCTTCGAGTTGTGTGCGAAGGCGACACCTGTTGACTTGTGCTGCTCAGCTCGATCTTCCAAGTTCGCGCCTTGCTGCCTAAGGCCGAGGCGAGTCCTCGATTAATGTTCACTCGTCTTCGGGTTGTGCTGAACGCTTTCATTATAGTCACCGCAAGCCCAGCTTATGAACAACTTCATTTCCGGCAGTATTGGAGGTTTTGTCGGCACCGTCATCAACACGCCGTAAGTTTTGCATTGCTCATCCTGATGTCCTTATTTGACCAACACATGTCAGGTTCGACGTACGTTTTTTAGACTGCCTGAGAGTGCATCGACGTTGAAATGACTTGTTCGTGTTGACAGGTCGTCAAGTCGCGGATTCAAGGTGCTGGCAAACCTGCTCCGGGCGTTGTCCCGAAGTACAACTGGACGTACCCCGCGTACGTCGTTTTTGCAACCAACCAATCTCTCATCACACACGCTGACCCGTCCCGTCCGTTGCCGTTACAGACTCGCTACGATATTCAGAGAAGAAGGCGCACGCGCGTTGTACAAGGGTTTCGTGCCCAAGGTGCTCCGTCTTGCGCCCGGCGGCGGTGTCCTTCTCCTGGTCGTGGAGTTCACGTTGGACGTGTTCCGTAAAGGTACGTCGTTCCTCCTTTGCAACTCTCACATGCTCGCGCTGATGTTTCGTCGCAAGCCTTGGGACCGCCTTACGTTTGATGTACTGTGTTAAAAGCGCGCAGGACAATGATAGACCGAGGAGATGCTCAGGTGTTTAGAAACTCTGCGCCATAAGTGTGTGATTGAGTCGTTCCTGCAGACGGCACGCCACTCAAACGTCATGTACTGACAGTGTCAGGCGTGGCCATCATTATGGCGGTCCCTCCCCGGCCGTGGTTACTGTCGTCAGTGTACCGTACACGCTGAGGAGACATCGGAGACGCAAGTATCTATGTACACGGTGCCCTGATCTACACCGGCGTACCTGGAATCGACAGCGATACACACACGACGTCAAGGAAGCTGAACAGAACGAGGAGTTGGGGATCAGCACCCCCTATGCGTCGTGAAGGGTCTTTTTGGACAGTGAAAGACACGCAGTATGAGTGGATTCCAAGGCACATCTTCACCCTCGGTGAGGATCATACTGCAACGACTGCTTCCTTAGGGGCGTTGTCCCAAAGCCTTCCCCGGGAGGAATGCCCCAGGCAACACCAACGTGCCCCGCGGTCCCTGTACAAATACTGCACGTCTGTGAGTTTGACTTCAGGCTGCCATGGTCAAATTGCAGACGATAGGTGGATAGCTTGAGACAAATGCCGCACGTCTCCCGCGTGTTGCTCCTCAGCACCCGGAAGCGCTCATCTCGCTGGACACCGTTTACAAGCTTCGTACGGAGAACCCCGTGAGGTGAGATTGTGCATGCGAGAGTGAAAGAAGCACTTGCTCTCTCAGCCCGCGAGGTCTCATGTGATCGACGTCCAGAGCGAGACGCTCGCTGCCATAAGCTCGATACGGTCGCGGCCACACAGGAATTGGGTCAGACCTCCCAGCACGGCAAGTGAGACGCGCGAGAAATCGGTCTTTCGTCTGGTTTGGGCATAGCGATAACGGAGGTGAGGGAAACCCCTTGCCCAGAGGTGAGATTATCCCGACGCAGCGGCATTTGCATCGAGGAGCGCGCACAAGCAACCCTACATTTTTCGGGAGACAGTAAACGGACATGGATACATAAAGCACACGGGGCACTAAACAGTCGCATATACAACATAACAAGAGAGCATGGGACAGCAAGCAAGCAAGCACGTAACAAATCAAGAAAAGGTCACATCGGAACCGCGCTAGCGAAGAAAATCAAGAAACCTAGGCCTTATCGTCTACGCGCATCGCCGGACACAGACCTCTTTGGTGCTTCGGCGTACCATGCGGGCACTTCGTGCGCCTTGGGGACCGTGCGCTTGCGCATTTCCCGATACTCGCGTTCTTCCTCCATCTCGCGCAGTCGTCGACGTTCTGCCCTGTACTCCTCGACAATGCGCTCCCGCTCACGGTGGCCTTCCTCGTAACGCTCCCTCTCCCTAGCGCGTGTTGTGGTACTCAGCTTCGGAGCCGCAGGAACCGTCGGCTGAGCTTTCGGTCGTCTTGACGCTAGCGAGGCCGCATTCGCTGCGTGAATCGAGCCGAAGTCGGGAGCCGAGCGTGAGGAATGCGATGAGGCGTGCGACTGCACAGACTCGGAACGCTCCTGCCACAGCTGCCGCTTCGCCTCGAAATCCTCCTTCCTCTGCTGGCGTGACGCCTGGAACGTGAACGGCTGTGTCACAGTCGGCTTCGTGCCTGTGTGATGAGCAGGAGCTATCACCTGTTTGACGCCTGTCAAGAACTTATCTCGTAAGATGGAAGCCACGCAAAACGCACCGGCACAACTGGATAATCCGGGGCACCGGCCGCTCGCCTTGCCTGCGCTTCGAGCTCCTTCCGCATGCGCTCAATCTCCAACTTCTCCAGGACCCGCTGCTTGTTTGCATAACCGGGCATATCCCAGGACGCGCTCGCAACCATCTGTGATGCGACGGAGCCTGAGCCTTTGAACTCTCGCTCCCGTGACATTGAACCGCCTGCGACACCATTTCTGGATAGAGGACGGTCGGGCCCACGCGACCGGGACCGCGAGCGAGCACGAGGCGGCTCTGGACTAGGAGGAGAGGAGGACGGCGTCGGAGAACTTGGCGGAGGTCGCGCGCGCTTGTACGGCTCTGGACTGTACGAATCTGAGCTGCGCTTGAACGATGGCCGCATGGGGCTGGGGACGAAACTGGGGTGGTGGTGTTGAAGATCCTCCTGGTGGTGCATCGCGCGTCTCTTCCTGGGAGATAGATCATCCAGCGTCATGGCTCGGTAGGGGTCGTGCTCAGGCTCCGACTCGCTGGCCTCTTCATCTCCGTCTGCCTCCCTGTCAGATAACTGTGCGGTACGAGGAGCGGTGTCAATTGTGGGTTTAGTTGTGGCTGCAGGCGCGGAGGTGGGGGCGGTTGCGTTGTCAGCTTGAGGGTCCGTAATCCACGCCAGCCTAGATTATCGAATCAGAACCATGACGGAGAACGTTCTTAGCCACGATACGCACCCGCTCGCCTTGAGTAAACGCTCGCCGTACTTCGCAATGACGTCCGCGAATGCGGGACCGGAGTTCGCATCTTGCTTCTCCACTGGCTCCGCCAACGCGTCCCGCAACTTCGGCCCCGAACCACTGCCGGAGGGTTTGGCAGCCAAAGCGCGCGTCAGTTGCGATGCCGGGAGCTTGGGCTTGGTCGTAGGCTTCGCCTTCAGAATGCCGCGGGGTGCAGTGCGCGCCGAGACAGCCTTTGCGACTTCAACCTACCATAGTGATCAGTACGCAGACAGAAAGTCACATAGAACGACGTACAGGTTTCTTCTTTTGCTCTTGGCGCGGTCGTGCGGCGGGAGGCTTACTCGTCGCTGTAGCGGGGGGTCTGCTCGCCGTTGTCGAGGTCGACGTCTTGGTGAGATCCTTCTTGACATCCTTCGTTCGCCCTCGCTCGCGGTCAACTTCACCACGTCGACTGGCACCCTTATTCACGTCCTTATCGCGCAACGCCCGTGCTCGACTGCTAGCCGTCTCCTTCATCAACCTAGAGCTTGTCGTCGTCGAGGTGGTCGTCTTGGCTGCAGGTCTCGACTTCGGCGCCTCCTTTCGCGATTGGGGTGGAGGTACAGACGTCGAACGTCGCGGCGCAGTGCGCGATTTACTCGTCGCAGTCGGGCCTGCATACCCTCCGGAGCGCGATGTCGGTCTTGACGGACGCTCCTCATGGAACTCATGGAAGCTCAAGTCCGGAGCAGCCGACATCGAGCGTCCTCCACGCGCAACAGGCGACGGCGGGCGAGAGCGCGAACGCGACGGCGAGGCAGGCCGTGAACGCGACATAGACCTCGAGCGCGTCACAGGCGACGCCGGGCGAGATCTTGAAGTAAATGAGTTAGCCCGGCTGCGAGTACCACTCTGCATGTCGAGTGCGGATGCGGGACGAGACTGCGGCAGGGAGAGCCGCTCGGGGCTCAACTCGACGCCCTTGTGGGAGTTACTATCGCGCACGCGACGCTGGAACATATCGTCCACGCGCTGCTGTTGCTCCAGGAAGGTGGGCAGCACACCGGCGCTGGGACGACGGAGCCGCGGAGGGCTTATCTGCATAGCGTCCGCACGACGGTCTTCGTGATAGGACATCGAGGGACGAGATGTTGCGGGTGTCGGCTCGTAGTAGACGGTATGCGCGCGGGAAGGTCGCGAACGAGGAGGCTCCACATCCAGGGTTGGATAGAGTTCAGACCGTGCAGGAGGTTGCGCAGGCTCATATGAGTAGACAGACGCAGATCCTCGGCGAGTGCGCAAAGTCTTGTCCTCATCCTCCTGTGCGAAATTGTAGTTCTCCTCTTCCTCATCGTCGTCGTCCATGAAGACATCTTCGAACTGTGCGGACTGGGGTGGACGTGGAGGTGACGGACGATGCGTCGACGCTATGGACCCACGGCGAGATGGCGGAGGCTGGACGAGGACCTCTGGCGAAGCGGGACGGGCGACGCGAACAGACTCGCGGCGTGCAGGAGCAGGAGGCGTGGGCTGTCTGCCAACGGACACCCGTCGAGGGGCGAGCTGAGCTGCTGCAGGTCGTTCTTCCCTTCCAGCCACCGGTCGCGGGGGAGGCGGAGATACAACGCGCCGAGGGGCAGTCGAAGTAGCTTGAGGCTGAACAGCGACAGACTGACGACGAGCAGGAGGCGACGGCGCTCGAGTAACAGATTCTCTCCGCGGCGGCGGGGCGGGCTGCTCAACTGGAACCGGCGCAATCGAATCCCTCTTCGTCATTGCAGGTTCAGGACGACGAGCGGGAGGAGGGGTCGGCACGCGCGCCACCGACTCCCTCCGTGGAGATGCAGACTCTTCGACAACGGAAGCCCGACGACGTACGGGAGGCGGTGTCGGCGGGCGGGCCAGAGAAGTACGGCGTTCCTCGACAGGAACGAGCACCTCTTCATCCCATACAGCGGCACCAGGCATCCGCACCGACGAACGGCGAGAAGGTGATGCAGGCTGAGGCACTTCTATGGGCGGGGCCAGAACACGGGAGGCGCGGCGAGCGGGAGGCGCCACTGCCGGACGTACTGGCGAGGCCTGTCGCGACGGAGGACTTGTAGACACACGAGCAGCTCGATTGGGAACTGCAGCTGGAGCCTCCTGAACAGGTGACGCGGGCCGTGACGCCGGCGCAGGTACTCTCTGTGCGCGTCCAATGGGCGCAACAATTGGAGACTCGGACATGGCTGGGGCAGGGGCATCTTGAAGTGCGCGCTGACGGTCGAGTTCTGCGCGGAGCTGTAGCCGTTCTGCCTCAAGCTGGGCGAGCAGTTGCTCGCTGTCAAAGGACAGCTCCCCGACGGGAATCGTGGTATCCATCTCCATGTCCTCCGCCGTATAGTCTTCACCGCCGAAGTTCGTCATGTCGCCGAGGTTGGTCATGTCCGCGATATTAGTGACGTCGCCCATGTTGGGGAAAGTCGACATCGACATTGAGCCCGACCCGGAGTAGCTTGAGCGGGCACTGGTTGTAGTTCGATGCGCTGGGAAGTGAACGTCAGTCAGAGATGTACACTTCTTGAGCTTGAGGTAGGACGCACTGGAATCGGCTTCATAGTCTTGATCACTCGCATCAGCAACAGACGCGCGTCGAGTGAAGGACGCCTGGGTGCTTTGCCGTCGTGAACCTTCCGCTGCTGGGCAAGATCAGGAACAGTATACTCAAGGGAGTAGAACGCGCACCAGAGGGTTGTTCTTGTTCTGTCACCAGAGAATTGCGTCGCGACGGTGCTGCAGCGGCGCTTTGACGACGAGCTGAAGTTGAAACGGCTTGTGTGACAGTTTGAGTTTCTTGGTCGAGCTCCATGGAATCGTCGGCGAGGGGGCGAACTTCAGAGGGAGTCATAGCGCGACGCCGACGAGCTGAACGCGACGGGCTGGGAAGTGGAACTTCGTCGTCATCGCTGACGACCTGGGCTGGTTCGGCGCGAGCGAAAGTAGGAGGCTTGGTTGACAGCTTTCCCATGCTCTGCGGTGCGGGTCGAGGGGCAGTCTCTGACGCTGCAGTCTTCTTGTCGGTCGCTGGTGTCTGACGCGAGCGCGCAAGACTCTTGGGCACAGGAATCGACGACGTGAAGCTGGCCGTGCGCTGCCGCGCGACCGTGCCGGGAACGTTCTCCTTATTCGCGCGCGGCGCAGGGATCCTGGACGCTGGCATGGGCAGCCTGGAGCCCTTAGCGCGGGCCTGGGTGAGCGAGAGGTCCTCGACAGACGGATTTCTGCTCGTTGGCGTCTGGCTGCGACTGCGGCTGTTGCGTCTGGACTTGGGCGTTGGCGAGAGCTGGTTGGCTGCATGGAGAGCGCTGGCGCGAGCAGACGTGCGCGGGACGTAGATGGACTCGTCGTCGTTGCGGTGGGCGGCGAGCGCGGCGAACTCCTGGTCGTCGTCGTCGTCCCAGAGGTCGCCGACGTTGGTCGCGGTGAGCAGGTCGTTCGTGTCGTTCCCGAAGTTGACTGGGATCTGGAACGACGTGTCTGAGAGGTCGACAAAGTGCCGCGAGCTGATCTCGCCCTTGGAGAGCCCGGCCATCGTCGCCGTCGCCGTCCTGGG
>KV426036.1:24531-40685 GCA_001632375.1 Exidia glandulosa HHB12029 | reverse complement strand
TCAATCTCGGCCCCGGAGGTCTCCGATGACAGTTATCTGGCCGTCCCATCGGCACGTCGAGCACTCATCGGCTGGTCATGGGCTCGCACACACGTGTCTATCCATGAGACTGACTGCTGTCTTCTCTCGCGTGGCCGAATGCGCTTTCCCACTTCCGGAGCAAAGTCAGGAGTCAGCTGTCTGCGAGCTCTTCTGGTCGTCAATTGGAATATACACCGGCGCGGTTCCCTCAGGCTCATCCCGCAACGTACCGAGCTTCCGTGTTGCTTCTTCGCTGACCAACGCGAGTCCTCGACATTCGGAACCCCTCCCTACTCGCTTCTCTTCGCGCTTCGCGGCTGCAATGATCAGGCAGACTGCCTTCGCGAAATCGTCGTACCTTCCCCGCCCGCCCGATTTGTCGTCGGCGATTACACGTATCTAGAGCGCGCAACATCAGCATTACTTACCTGGTCTCGCACAGTTCAAGTTGCCGGCCGGTGAAAGTCTCCCACTCCACAGGGCGTCTACGACTCGCAGACATCGGCTACTTCGTAACATTTCCTAGCCGTATTTGGCCATATCCTTTTCACTGGTGGACGGTACCATCGTTCTCGCGCTCGTGGATAACTTGACGGCCCATCTACCTAGCGCAGCAACTGTATCCATATTATCGTGGGTGTGAGCAGCATGTACTACTCAGGTCATAGGCCCCTGAATTTCGTACACGGCTCTGGCATTTGGCAACAGATTACCTTGTCCCCGCCCAAGTGACAGATATTTTGTTACGTACGCGGGCTTCTCCCGAGTCCTTCCAGCTGACGTATTTGTTTGTCTCCCCGACGACTTGTCCTGAGAATGCGCATGCGCAAGGATCCATCATTCTCGACGAGAGTGCAGCTCGGGCAGGCACCGCGGCCGGACTGGCACGCAATATTTGCGCTTCGTCTTCGAGGTCGACAGCTTCTTCTGCCACTGGCGCAGAATCGCGACGCTGGAGGCCCTTCGAATCACGAGCTTCGCGTCGTCTCTTCGTCTTCGAGACGAAATTGTGTCGCATCTCAGCCACAGGGTGGATCCCGATTGGATCTTCCGCCGTCCTGAGCGGGATTTACATGCTTCGTCGCGGTATCAAATGTGGGATCGACATGGCGTGCGCGGTGGCTTTACGGCGGGTCGGGCGCCGACAGTTTTCTCAGCCTCTGTCTTGTCCTGCATTCCATGCCGCGACACGTATGTCGGCTTTGAAATGCGCAGGTTTTGCACTTCCTGAGCGCAGAGTCAGGAATCCTCGCTTCGATCTCAGGGGTCGCATCACGACGCAGAGGATCGCCCGGCAACCACTGCAAATGTGATATGCAGATCCACGGTTCGTGCCCCTCTCCCCCTGGATTATGGTCTTGCACACCTTCTGCTTGGTTTCTGAAGCGCACGACGACCGGACGGTTTTGGTCCCGCGAAGTCGAGATGGCGATTAATTGCACATTCTTTCGAGCACAAGCGCCAATGGACGCCCTACGTCTCACGGCTGCGCTGCGGACTGTGCATGGCTGCTCTGCATCGGGCAGTGCTTCAGGGCGCGTGACCCAGCGTCGACACAGTCTGCCTCGAGGCGTGCGCGAAGTTCTTGAGGAAAACCCGCGTGATACTTATCGCTCACTTGCTTCTCAGGGCAATATCCTCAAGCGCTCGATCTACGCTTCGCGCAGAGGCCCGCATCGACTGAGGTCGACGTCTTACAGCGGTGCTCTTCCTATCCCGTGGCCAGTCCGCGAATTTCCTTATTCTCTCGCGTGGCTTCGCGGACCCTGTCCTGTGGCATGATCTACGCGCCCGGCCACTGTATCTTCCAGCGCTCAGGCACCACGTCATCAACACACATCATCGCGGGTGCATTCGTCCATCTCGCTAACAACACAGGGCCCGGTGAGATCCCGGGAAACAAGAACTTGTCCTATTCAGGCCGTCCCAAATCGAGCGCCTCTGATATCCAGACCTGTTCCGCGGTATCTACGCGTGAGAACTAGCGACGAGACCTCCGGAAGGATCCCAATTCGGCGACATGAAATCTGGCCGATCTGCGTCTCTGAAGCGCGCTGCGTCGCTTGCGAGAGGTGTCTTCTACCCCGACGGGCGCCGTAGCTGCGAAGGCTGGAACCACAGTCAGCTGGACGACGATTCGATCTAGGCAGGCCCTATACTACCGATGTACTGTATTGTGGCTGACACACGGAGGGTAGAACATTGCAGCACGCGCCACAGCTCTGAACTTCCTTGGACCGCACCGACAACCCTTCAAGTGTACACCTTCGTATAGCAGCCGATACAGCGCACAGACTCGGAGACTGCGCTTCCGAACCGTGCGAGTTGGGAGAAGCACAATGTTTGGCTATGCCTCGCGTTACCCCTGGCTTGCGGCCACTTGCAAATGATCGGAAATTTGTTCCCTGCCTGCCGTGCTTCTCAGAAACGTGGCCAACTACGCCCGCGCTCCGGTGGCACGATTCTCCTTTGCACCGTAGTGAATACAGAGCGAGCTCCCTCGCACTCGAGCTCTGCATGTAAGTGAGCGACGGGATCTTCACCCCGCATCGATGCATCACAGCTTGTTCTGACGTGACGTCCGACGTGCCCCCTCCTCACAATAAAGCATGCATCGTCCCTGTGAATCGTAGGGGCTTGGCAGCAGCGGATCGGCGCCAATGCTTGAAGGAATCCCACTCACGTGCACGACTGTTTGCCTTGCTCCTATAGTCTGTGCACGCGGCGCTGCTGTGAAATGGGGCACGACACGTTATCCGGACGCTGAGGTGGTCTCCGCACCGCTGGCACAGCGGACAGTACCCGCTGCTCGGCGTATAACTGCCAGCACCCTTTCCAGGCTGCCGACCTGCGGCTGCAGTCAAACAGCACACCAGTACGGCAGTACCCTGACAGTCAGACCGAGGTTTTGCTTGTACAGAAGCGCAGAAAAAGCGGCAGTGCCTGTCCTCCGGGCATTGAAGGATTGGGCAAGTCCGCAGTCTGGGGTTCTGTAGGCGCCTGCTGTAGGGCTAGAAGCTTGAAACTTCCCAAGGAGCCCTTCTCTTCGACGCGGACGCCGTCTGCGGGCAGATCCTCAGTCTGCTGACACAGCAAAACCACTGGTACGGAGCCCGACGACGCCTTGCCGAGAGGATACCTGTGCACTGGCTTGGGCTGCGTCGCGCTGATGTCCGAGGAGAAGTCTTCAGGAGAAATGCGCATTTTTGGAAACATCTTACATACAAGAGCATTCCGCGAGCGTAGCGCGCGCGAATCCCGCAGTAACAGTGCCTCAGCCAGTTCCTTGTTCTTGTTCTAGGTGCTCGTCTTGATGCTCAAACACGAGTCGCCGCGGGACACATGACCTGTCCGACATAGGAACTTCGAAGTTCGCAAGCGCAGCCGTCGGAGTGTGCGCCCGATATAGCTTCCAGGACCTCCGCGGAGATGTGTAACACTGCAAGGTTTGGTCAACGTCGGCCCCGCGTTGCCCACCGTTCTCGCCGATCTTACAACAGTGGAGAGAAAGCGGCTGAGAAGACGACGATGATTCAGTGAGTGGTGCAACTCTAAGCAGGTAACAGGGAGGTGGGAGACGCTCACGTCGCGTCGGGCGCATGGCGGCGCCTGCGCCCGTTTCATCTGCGACAGTTCTTTCTACAGCGGATTGTAGACTACGTTAGCAGTACTGGTATTGTTGCTCTCTGTGATCGTTCCTTTAGCGACATACGGCCCGGGGAGCGTAATGCTTTGAACTTCAACTCCACAGATGATTCAATTGAGTTAACACGTGCACGTCCCCTTTCCCTAGCGACGCGAGAGGGTCCGCGAGTCTTCCTCACTGGACGTAGAGTCAACTTCAAGTTAGCCTTCTTCGTCCGCGCAGCCACCGCCCTGCCAGTGACAGCTCGTGCGCTCTTCCACCTCAAGATGCCCTCAGCTATGCTGGACGAAGTCTAGCGTGCGTTTTACTTTAGATTCTGCCATATGAGCTCTCGCTGTCATGACAGTGTAGACGTCGGCCTCGTGCAACTCCCGCCCCCAGGCTCACGCGTTTCCTGTAACTTTGTGATCGGCCGCCTCTCCCGACAACGTCTTTGAAGGACGAGGCCAAGTGTTCGGAATGTTCAATGTAGCGCGCGATCTTCCCTCTCCCCGATTTCGACGCCATGTCAGCATGCGCACGGACGCAGTATCGCCCGTGACTCAAAGAAGATGACAGCCCGACAATGGACACGGGTGGAAGGTGGATCTGCATCGTTGCAGTGGATCAGCGCCCAGTCTAGGCGCCTCTTCTCCCACTCAAGCGCCAGTATAGAAAATGCGTAAGAAAAAGAGAAAAACACCGACAGGCGCTTCTGACCCGACAAAGTCGTTCAATCTTCTCCTATAGACGCCGGTCACTCACCGGTACCGCATTCTAATGATCAGCACGCGGCTGCCTCGAGGCATCACCAGCTTTTGAGATAACGACAATAATTATCTTTATCGTTGCACATTGCGGAGCCCCGAAGGAGCTCCCGGTTCCGTCGACGATCGCGGATTCGCGGCTCGGTGCCGGTTTGCGCCGTTCCGAATGCTTGTCCTCTTGCCACCCTCCGACCCGTCGACGTGCTGCCCACACAGTATCGCGGGCTCTGTTCAAATCGACGTCAGACTTCAAACTTCACACCGGATTTGCCGCGGATTCGCGTTTGGGCGAAGCGCCTTGCTCAATGTTCACTGAGATCTGAGATGGCACTGGCAGCTTTGTCGCTTGTCTTGTGAAGAGGAACTCGTGGAGCACTGGCCGGGGCGCTACGCGACGGCGACTCGTTGGGGCGCAGCAACGTACTTTTTGCGATGGGGCTGGCTCTCGTACGACTGCGGTCTCGCTTTGTGGCCTTGCACAAGCGATTCGATGCGTTCAACTTCGGACAGACCGCGAAGGTCTTCTACAGCTGGCTCTCCGTCTGGCCAATGGAACGCTGACGCTTTCGCTCTGACTCTGGCTCGCCACTCGTCACCGCGCTTCGAAAACGCTGATCAGGACGCATTCGCGCCGAATTGGCCGTGCGCGCGAATCGCTGTGCGTAACTACATGTCTACAGGGACAGCTCCCGCTGTCGATGCCTGTGCCACATGTGCATCCTCCTCGCGCCTTCTTGGTTCTTGCGCCCACCCCATCTGAGCTCGGCGCACAGCCTGTGTGCGTTCGGGAATGCGCGCTCCGATACGTTTGGGTTGCTCTCATCGCCATACTCGTTCGGTTCAGACTTGCATTGCTTACAACGTACAGTTTACACGCGGGCCCTGTCGCTTGTTCACCGTTTCGTGCGCAAGCGCGCGTCTTGTCTCCGGGTGCACTTCGCCATGTTGACGGGCACGCCGCACGAGCTCTCGCGGTGTGATTCGCGCCACTTGACGATTGGATGCGCGGAGCATTCGGCGCTTCATAGTGCCCGAGAGCCCTGCGATGTACTGCTATCCCCGGCACAATATGGAATGTGTTGCCGTCTCGCAATGTCAATGTCCAAAGTCACTGGAGGGGTTTCTAACTCCGGAGCCCTTGTCGTCTTACGTGAAGAACTCGAGTTCGATCCCGAAAAGCCGGTTCGACAGAACAGGGACTTCCTAGCGAGGCGCGCGTCCTGTCTACTGTATTGGTCAACTTGAGCTTGCCACCGCACTCGGGGGTGTGTCCTCCGACGCGGTGACTCGTCGCGCCAGTATACACCATGCACAGGAGATAAGCAACTCGGTCTCGTGCTATGAGTCACGCCAACTTTCGATAGCGCTCGAGTCCGCGGCGCGTTGTTCTTTTACGTACAGATCTCCCGAGCTGCATCCGTGGGGGTGTGGCTGCTTTTGGTCATATTAGCCGTGACGGAGCGCTGTATAACTTGAGAACAATAGAATGAGGTTGAGAGTCGAGTAGACTTGCATACGCGTATCTGATCTTGAGGGACTGGGTTCTCAGACCTCCATGTCCTGGGAACGTGTGTCGGGAAAACAACTTCCGCCGCCGACTGAGGCGAGACGAAAGCTCAAGAACGGTCGATCATGAGAAAGCCTTCGGGCGTGTATCATGATGTTTGTTGCAGTAACTCTGGACATTTCCCGCGGGCGGCCTCGTATCGTCGGGAAAGTCGTCAAGATTCCGTGATCAAATGCAATGCACATCCGCGAGCGCCGTTCATAGATCTGCTTAGCTGTGAAGTGGATCTCTGGTTGAGCAATGCACAATAAGTTGATGGCAGATGATCATGTGTGTGCATTAAGCAAGCGCCCATCACTCCGCGGAATCTTCAAGCTTGTTCTCGGTTCTAGTTCCGTCCCAGTGCGCCTGCTTTACGTCCTATCGTGCACGCGGGGCCGAGGACAAAGAACACTACAATGCAAGGCGTATGTACTGATCCCGCCGTTCTTCCTCCTGCACGCGAAATGAAGAGAGAGAGAGAGAGAGGACAAAGAACAATGCATGCAATGTTCGTTCTCCACCGGCAGTCCTCCGTACTCTATTTCCGACGCTTTTCCCGCCTCGTGTTGATCGGGTAAAGCAAAGACAACGCCAGCGCCAGCGCCGACTTGCGTGCTTTCCCGGTTTGACGCTTCGAATCTCCAAACACCTGGAACGCGTCTCGTGTCTCTCTCAGGCGCGTTTCGGAAGGACTATACCCTTTCCTGATCATCCGGATTCACAATGGAAGGAGGAAATGGAAAGTTCGATGGATTCCGGACGCCTTGTCCCAAGGTTGGGGCGCTACCGGGTCTACTGACCTGTATTGGGGCACCCGCGAAGTAATCACACGGCGACGTCGACGGCTGCTTCGAGTCCCTTGCCAGGACAGTGTGCCGACCCTCCCAGTCCTCGGCATCCTAATCCCCTGCCCTTCCAGTGATCCAGGCACGACTCGGATGGGCACGACTTTGATATCTTGAGCTTGAGATGCCGACCGGCATCCAAACTTAAACTTGAACCACTGGCACTGGCAGAACCACACACTCGAGTGTTCACTCACTCGCTCACTCACGCACACACTCGCTCTCTGGCGATCTGCGCTTCATTCAGTACTCTACATTCGACCTTGAACTTGGCGCCGCTGCAGTCTAAAATCCATGACGACGACGAGGAGAATCCTTTCGGACCACCGTTCCGAAATGCTAATCAGAGGATTCATTCCGGGCGTGGTCCGTTATATAGTGGAGCGCGTCGAGTCATCAGATTTTTCTTGCGAAAGGAGGACCATGACGGGAAGGACAACGAGGAAGCGCGTCAAGCGTGGCGTGAAGTCTGAGAAGCGAAGGACCGGGCGCTCGACTTCGGAAGACCATGCTCGGCGCAAAGGTCACGCGGGCGTCGGTCGAGCCGAGGTTGTTTGACTCTGAGCGTCGGGAGCAATCATGCATGGTTCCCGGCTGCGTGTTGTATTTTGGAATATTTGGACCACGCTCCTTCCGAATTTCCCGATTTATGCGATAATCAAAAAGAAAAATTAAGCCGCGCGCCCAGGGTTCGGCGGCGCGAGGGTATATAAAGGCCAGGAGTTGGAGCGGTGGGGCTTACACTCAGCAACCCCCTCGTCGTCGCCGACCTTCTCCTCGTCGTCGAGTCATACTACCGCCCCGCCCTCCTCGCACGTCTCCTCATCGTCGAGTCATACACACTACCCTCGTGCCCACTCGCAACTACCAACCTACTCTCGCCATGTGCACCTCCACCACCACCACGCCCGTGTGCACACATGCTCACGCCCAGCCGTCTGTGCCAGTGAACGCGACGTCGTTCCCGACGTGCTCCCACTGCGGCTGGCGCGGCGGAGGCCACTATAAGGACTGCCCGTTCGACATGACCACCAAGCCCCGGTGAACGTCGTCAGATCGTCCTTCAAGGTGCGTACCTACTCCTGTTCTTCCCTGCTCGTGCTGGTGGCTGACTCTGGGTGTCCGTTGTAGATGATACCCTCGCACTCGTCTTATAATGACTCGACCTTGCCTTCGCTTTCATCTTTCGCCCACCACGTCCTCTCCTAGTAATCTTGTCCACCGTTGTCGCGCATCGCATGTGCTGTGTATCTCTTGTACTCACCTTCATCCTTCCTGGCCTGTTCACTGTTTACTTTCTACTGTTTTACCACCTGCTGTCCGTCTCCTGCTGCTCTCACCCCTGTGCTCTTACGTTTCCCTACGTTCGCGCTCTACCATAGAGTGTAGCTAGTCCCACCCATCCCACAATGAATCAATCGTGTTTGCCTTGCCTTGACGACGAGCGACGAGAGGGGCGATCCTGCCGTGCATCTGACTCTTCCTTGGCGAGCGGCAAGCCGGGCTCGGCTTCCTCCCCGCATTTCACGTTCACGCACTCTTCCGACAACGACGATGAGCACCACCACCAAGAACGCGGACAAGATACTGCTCGTCGAGACGCCCGCGCCGCATGTCTTGCTGCTCACCATGAACCGCCCGAGCGTGCTGAATGCTATGAGTCCCGAGCTGGAGGAAGCCCTCGCGCGCGCGCTGGACGCATTCGACGCTGACAACTCGCTCTGGTGCGTACACTCCACTCCAGCTCCACTCCCTCTGTTCTGTTCTCGTGTTGAACTGAGTCTGGTACTAGGGTGTGCATCGTTGCGGGTACAGGACGCGTCTTCTGCGCCGGTGCAGACCTCGCAGCGTACGTCCACCACCTCCACTCTCCCTCTCTAACCCTCCCTGTAGCTGGCAGAAACGCCAATCCCACTCCAACCAAGCCGGCACCGAGACCTCCACCCTACTCGCCTCGCCCCACGGCTTCGGCGCCCTCTCCCGCCGCACCGTCTCCTCCAAACCCATCATCGCCGCAGTCCAAGGCGGCGCGTACGGCGGCGGGTGCGAGATCGTGTTGAATGTCGATATGGTGGTGAGTGAGGAGGACGCCAAGTTTGCGTTGCCGGAGGTGAAGAGGGGCGTTGTGGCTGCTGCGGGTGGCATTCCGAGGATTTTGGACGGGGCGGGGTATCAGGTGCGTGCGTGCGCGGGGTGGGGAAGGAAGCTGACGATGACGGTGTGTTTGCTTTCCTTCCTTGTTGTTCCTGCAACGTCTGTGCTTCGACGACGGGGCCTGGGTGGGCCTTACGACGACGTCGACGCGCTGGCGACAACTCACACATGCTGACGCTGATTGGACCACCCCACACTCACACCCCTACTTGTACACGTCGTCGTCTTCGCGCTTCGTCTTCGCTGCGTCTAAACTCTCCCGCGGATGACGAACATGGACTTGACGGCACGCGACGCCCAACATCTCCCGTATCCACAACACATTCTGCGTTCGACGTCGGCCCCCACACGGCACACGTTCAGCTGGCGGCCGAGATGCTCTTCACGGGCCGGACGGTGAGCGCCAAGGAGGCGTACGAGCGGTTCAGATTGTACGTCTCGTTCCTTGTCTCCTCTCTTGTCTCCTCCTCTTCCCATCGCTTTCCTCCACCCCTTTCCTCTCTTTTTCCTACATCCACCGTCATTCGTCCGCACGTCCCCGCGCCACACACCCGTCCCCACGGCGCATCTGCATCTGGACATTTGAATCTGGTGTTGTCCGGTGGCTCGATTCCAGTCTCGCTTGCCCTGTCGGTGTCCGCGGCAGCTTGTCGCCACCACCCGACCTGGGAGGGTTGTGGCTGCACGTCGCGCGTAGAGGCCCTGTCTGTCTGTCCCACGCGAGCGTGCGCCCACTGCCGCCGTCGGTAGTGGGCCGCAATGACGCCGCGTGCTTGAGTTGCTCGTGTGGTCTATTTTCCACGGTCGGGATCGTAGCGCATCTCAGATTGGGACGCTCGCTCGCGTGTCTGCGCCCACTATCCCCGCTCTCTCGCGTACAGTTCCCATCGTCGCCGCGTGTTTGAGTCGCCGGTATCGAGACTTCGCGACGGTCCATTTTCCACGACTGGTGAACAGACGGCTTGTCACCGCTACCTATTCTTGCGTCGCGCGATCCTCCGGTGTGCGTGGTTACCGCGCGATTCCCCGCGCTCGCGGTGGTATGTGTCTTCCGAGTTGTGTCTTTTGGCGTGCGGACGCCGTTGTTGGCCAGGTCCCATGGCTATGCGGCGAGCGCATGTCCTATCCTCATTCCAGAATCCTCCTCTTCTTCGTCACCGTCTTCTGGCGTGTTTATCCTATCTTCCTCTTCGTCCTGTCTGTGCGTGGAGCGCGTCACTCGTTGCGTGCGGGTCCGAGGCTTAGGCCAGGACGCTCGCGTCCGGTGTTTCTCTGGGGCTTGTCGTGGTGTGCATCGGCGTCATCTTCTCCCGCTTCGAGCCTTCAGCTCGCGAGTCGAGGAAGGCTCTGATTCCCTTGATGCTTGAGGCAGAACGAGGCTTAGATCCTCTGCCACGCGTGCAGAGAAGGCGCTCGATCGTCTCCCCGCGTGCAGATGGCTCGCACTCTCCTCCTCTTTGCACAACAATCCTAGTTCGCCCTCACCCCTCGCTCGTTTCGCCGACGACGTGATAGACATTCGACCGACGAGCGACGGATAACCAATATGCGTCATTACGTCGCGCTGTACCCTGTGTTGAACGTTAGACTGCTTGTGCGCGCAGCAGTCAAACAAGTCGTGTCGTCGCGTCGGCCGACCTGTTCTCGCGTCATCCGTTGGCGCATGCTCAATGAAGCGGGAGTGGATGGCGCGCGAGCTAGTCCTCCCTGTCTGCGTGTCTGTGAGCAGCGGATACCCCCAGCCTTCGTACGTTCTGCTTCTGCTCGATGCCCTGCGACACCCGGTCCCTTGCATGGTTTTATTCTGTTCTCGCGTCCGCGCGTGAATCGCCTATTTGTCGTAACTTGTCCTGGTTGTGGTGACGGGAATGGCATAGCGTAGTTTACTTGCCGTTTCAGCCAGGGTCCTTCCGCGTTCGGAGCACCATCTCTCTCGCGTCTGGCTGTTCATTTTGCCTACTCGACTCCGCGCGCGTTGGGATCTGGGCTACGTGACGAGTGCAGCGTATCCCACGCTCCCTGGCCAGCTTCTTGCATCCCGTCCCCGGTTCGAGTGCGATTTGCCTTCCCCTTCTTCGTCCCTTTCCAGTTTCTCGTTTTCTCTCTTTCATTTTTTTTGCTTCCTTCCGTAGCGGGTATATCCCGCGCGTTCGCGCTCACGGGACCGCGTCGCGGGATCACACTGCGCATTGTACACCGCACGCTGCCTTCTTTGTTGTCCTGCGTTCGCACTCATTGGGCGTCGTCGTCTTATCGATGCGCGATGTACGTGCGCGATAGACTACGATAACATCCGCGCTGCTGATTCCTCGTTGCGCTGCGCTGGGTCGGGCTTCATTTGTCTCTGCCGCGGTCTGTGCGGGTGATGGATGGCTGCGCGATAGGCATCTGGCTATCGGTTGCTCGGGACGGACACAGCACACAGCGGGTGCGCTGGATTCGTCCAGTCGCGCTGAAGTGCCTCAAGCTCAGCCTCGCGTTGTTCCCTGTCTACGGACGTCCGGTCGCGCGGTAATCTCGTGCTTGAGTGATGACGCTGCTTGACCCTTGCGCTGTACGGTCCGTGCTCCTGCTCGGACGTCCGCGCGCTATGGTTGGGCGATGCAGCGCGGATTAGACGATAGACTCTGGCTTTGGCTTTTGGGTCGGACCGTGTGCCCGGTTATCCACAGCGCACAGCGTACAGCGCACACAGCCCTTTTCATTTTTTGAGGTTGGGGCCCGACCTCGAGGTCGGGGACTTATCCCAAGGTCTATCGAGTATCGATCGTGGGCGCGCGTGTACGGCTCGGATCCCGCCGCGCTCTCCATCCCCTTGTACCGCCTCGCTCTTCCCCCTTCCCGCACCCTCTGCTCGTCACTATTGCACACGATGATGACTGACAAGGACCTTCTCTTCCTCCTTTCTGTTCCTGCATGCATCCCGACACGTCATGCTCTCGTGGCCGCCATCCGCACCCGTACGACGCTCGGCGATCTCCTTTCCCTTTCATACGCTGGCGGCTGGCGGCTGGATAATCCTCCTCGGCATGGACATGTGGCGGATAACCTCTCGACGCGTCGGTCACCTGACACCTCGATTTGACTTGGCGCGTCCGCCGTGTCCGGCACTCTATTTTCCCTGCGTCACCACACGCTTTCAAACCGAACAGCGTGAACGTGCTCGCGCCGAAGGGTCAAGCGCTCAAAGCCGCGCTGGCGCTCGCGGGGCGCGTATGCGAGGCCTCGCCGGACGCGGTGCGTTCGAGCAAGCGCGCTCTGGTTATCGCGCGTGGCGAGCCTGGCGCGGAGCGCGCGTACGAGCTGCACGCGCGCAGCAGGGAGGCCGAGGCGGTTTGGCACGGGCAGAACATCAAGGTCAGCATACGTCCTTACCCCCAGTCACTTTTCCTTGTTTTCTTTCGCATTGCGCATTGTTATTCTCGCCGACGTCCCGATGTATTGCTCCAATGGCGGACGGCAAGGCGCAGCACCTGACCTCTCTAGACCGTCGTCATTTTCTGGGTCTCATGAACTGGATGTTTGTCTTCGACGGCCGGCCCAGTGATTGTTGGCGATGCTCGTGCCCCAGACATCGTACGCCGACCATGCGTTGTCGTACCAATCGGCTTCTACGGCGGGTTCATAACGGCCCTCATCCGTCGCCTACGTACTTTCGAGAGCGCGGGAGCCGCTGTCAGGCGTCCTATCTTCGTACTGCTCGACCTATCGGCTTCCCTACGCGTTCGGGCTCTACGGGACGCTCAGGTTGAATGGTGACGAGCTCCCCGATGCAGAGTAGCCGTGTGGTGTTTCCGGGGACTGTTTACGCTGTGGCACAAGATAGACGGGCGATGTGAGCGCGATGCATGGGGCGCCGTCTTCGGATTCTTGCGCGTACTGGCGAGACCGACATTTGCCGACACTGCCCGTTGGAGCCGCCTTGCATTTGCGCTGTCCATCCGTTTGTCTGGGGACGGCGCTCGCGTCGGAGGATCTTTTCCAGCGTACCCCAACGTACCAGCAAATATTCAATTTGCAATGAATTTCGCGAGACCCGAGTCGTCTGTTGGTACTAGTCTCGCGCTGTCTTACGACGTGACTCTACCTCTCATGGACGTCGACATCGACATCGAACTTCGAATGTTTGGATTGGATCGTAGGCTCTGCAGCTTGAGTTTCTCCGGCAGGGCAGATCCTTTGCGTCATGCCGAATCCGCGCTATCCGCTCCGGCACATCGACCCGGTCCTCCTTATCCCTGCGCCTACTCCCAATCGCCCAGTCTAGACCGCGTTGTTGTCATGGTTTTCGCACGCGCCCGCTGCTCCGGCGATCCTGACGCACACGGTGGAGCCAAAGGGAATTTGCAGAGACACGATCGCGCGCTCCTTCGCTCACGTGCGCGTCGTCGTCCTGGCGACCGACGAGGCCAATCACAAAATTTGACTTGTCCTGTCCCGAGCTTCGGATTGTGTGCTTTTCGCACGCCACCGGCTCACGACGCTCCTCGACATCGCGTGGAGTTCGTACGTTCGCAATGTTCGGCCGTACCATGCTTCGGTCCTCGGCCACGTCGTCTTCGATTCTTGGCCTCTTACGGTCCCGGTGTTCTATAACCCTTACCCCACACTTCTATTCCTTTCTCTCCTTCCTTGTCCATACTTTATTTTGACAGTCATTTCTGACATCACTCCTTTGCAGGAAGGACTTGCGGCATTCGTCGAGGTGCGTCGTGCAGAATATTGTTCGCCGTCATCGTGCTTATCCTCCTTGCCCGCGCATACCAGAAACGCAAGCCGAAATGGACGAACCCGGCCAAGCTGTGATCGACCTGCTACGCCGCAGGTGCCGCGAGGGTGATACGTGTCGGCGTCGACATCTGATCTGCGCGGGTGTGGACTCTTGTGGGCCTCACGACCGGACCATGCGCTCAGGGCTCATAACTTTCACGGCACAATATCTACTGTCTCCTCTCCATTATGTACAGTATCTGCATACTCGCATTGTGAACAACAGGGCTTCTCTATTCCATAACTTGCTGTTTCTGCCGCCGGCCTACGGGTCACTCGTCGCATTCTCGATCTCTGGACGGTTGCTTCCTGATCGACAATCAGGAATGCGACTCAAGCTCTGGCACGACCCAGTGCGCTTTTCCAGGCATGGTGCACCTACACTAATTTGTTTATAAAGGCTTGGCTCTCTGCTTGCTTTCAATGGATCGGACTCCCTCTCATGCGCAGCTACTCGACATCTTTGACAGACGGTGTAGGACGATATGACATTAGCATCGACCTGCGTGCTTACAGTCGCAAGGACTAGCGGCGATGTAAGCCTAATCATTCCGCTTCGCCTCCCAGTTCAATCAAGAAGGCGACAGCTAGCTTGGCAAACCTAGCAAAATAAATATCAGTAATTCGTCGAGCTCGTGATAGAGACATACTGCATCATATGATCGAAGGAGTACTCTGAGTGCGATGTAACATCTTCGACAGTGTGCACACCTGAAAACGAACTCAGTAAATGGCGAGATCCAAGGAAGCAGTATAGTCACGATGTCCCCGAGTTTCTGGCCATGTCCCCTCTAGAGCGTCAGACGATCTACACGAGGTCAGTAATTGCGTAAACAAGACGAGATTTCAACCGCACGGATAGCCCTGTTAGGAACATGAGCGAGCTGATTGGCGGTATGCGGGATTTGGCGTACCAAGTCACCCCAGGAGGCAGAGTCGGATGCGCCCCATGGATAGGTACTCTCTTCGATCCACGGAATATCCACTGCCTCCAAGCGTCAGTGAGCAAAAGTAAGGAAGACGAAATGGTACGAACAATACTGATCGACGAGCAGTTTATTGAACTCGCTCAAGGCCTTGTTGCGCGAGACTGTGATCCCGACATGCTCGTTAGTTGGATCGGTTACCCAAGCCTGCAGGCATGTTGAGAAGGGTATACGCGAGCGCAGAGAGGACAGACCGTCATGTCGAACTGGATCATGCCGCGCACGCGGACGCCGCGGGTGGCGTAGTCGTTCGCGATGGCCTGAGACCCGAGAAGACCAGCTTCCTCGCCCGCATACAGATGCAACTCAATGGCGCGGCCAGGTGACGGAACGTATGCCGAATGAAGGAGGATTAGACGCGCTGCTTCGAGGACTGTGGCCGTGCCACTGGCATCGTCGTCCGCACCCGGAGCCCGCTCAAAATTCCCCTGCGCCGTCGATTAGTTTTTCATATGCCTTGGTAGACATGTTTGTAATCACGTACAAAACGACTTGCAGAGTCCATATGGCCGCCAATGATTGCAACTGGGTCCGTGCTGGACGTGTTGACGTGTGCGATGCGTAGGACGATGCTGAACTGCCTGAACTCGTGCAAAACAGGAACAACATCGATCGTGCGAGCGCTGATGCGAGGAGCCGCTGCGACGTAGGAACGGACGACGTCGAGGAGATATTCGCTCCCTTGCTCTCCCGTCGCAGTCTCGCACCACCTCGTGTGAAGTGAGCTGAGATAACCGACGTGTTTACGCGCGTAGGACGGATCGACATGCGCGATGATGGCGTCCACGAGCGTCGAGTTTGGTTTTCCATAGCTGTCATCCTCCGCGGCGAAAGCTACTGTCGTCTGATTGTATGAGTTCGTGCTGGGGAGATTATATAGTTGTGCTGCAAGTGCGACGTGCCCTAGATGGCCAACTTACACGTCTTTGAAGTACAGTCCTTCGTTTTTCAGTGCGAGGCGGTCTTCGCGAGATAACCACTGGATATCGCTCGAGTCCGGTGAGAGTTGAATCAACCTCAGGCCATCGAGAGGTGCCGCAGAACGGCTAAGCGAAAATATGGTCTGGCTAGCACCCGAAGCGCCGCAGAGGCTGAGCAGGGAGGTTGCCGCAAGCAATAGCCCTTGTCGCATGGTGGTCAAAGGTCAAGGCACAAAGTCGCCGAAATGCTGCGGGCCTTTTGACTCAGAAAATGCGGGCCCGACGTTGGCATCATCGTCAAGTCAGATCACGAGTGTATACGCAAGTAGTAAGGAATTCAGCAGTAGCATGCACGGCGCGAGTGTAGATGGAGCACGGAACGAACGAGGCCAAGTGACACGGTCGGAACCAAATTCCGAATATTGGCGTCGACGTCGGGTCTTCGGGCCGGATCATCACAGTCATGTCTTCCTTCACCGTTCGCGTCGCCCAGCATGGCGATATCCCAGGCATAGCT
>KV426036.1:0-23343 GCA_001632375.1 Exidia glandulosa HHB12029 | reverse complement strand
GTACACGAATTTCCGAAGACGAGACGTAGGAGCGCAGGACACGTCCACATCCCGTGTTCGTCTCCGGGTGCGCCCAAGACATCACAGAATCGCTTGAACGCGTGCTGAGTGAAACTAATTCCGCGAAACTCGAGGCGCTTGAGGTTCGGCAAGTCAGCTAGCACCTCCGCTAGCGTCTCGACGATAGAGACGTCGAAATCGATATTGTGAAGAATGAGGTTGCCTAGAGCCACAGCGGTGGCGGTTCCAACAATCCCCTGTAGATACGAGAGCCGCCCGCGAGAAGCAGAGCGGGCGCCGCGTAGAATCAATTTTCGAAGTTCAGGAAACGAAAATCGCCGCGCAAGCCAAAACAGTTCGTTGTCGACCTTGTTGCGACAGACCGTGAGCGTTTTGACGTTCGGGGCCTCAGTTATAACCTGAGGCTCCTCCTCTCTATGCAGAGACTCCAGATAGATGACTGAGGCGGCCGGTGCCAGAGTAAGGAATTCCGCGATGGAGTCGTGAGTGCACGTTTGAAGTGTGGCGGCCGTTACGGCCGGGAAATTGTACTTGCAGAGACTGAAGGGGAAGGTGGCCGTTATAGTCGCCAGAAGAGGCGTGTGCGGTAAGATTTCGACGTGGTCATCTAGCTCAAAGGCGATGCCAGCGTGAAGCGTAAGCTCGCGCAGAGCCGGCATCTCCGCCGACATGAGGAGCAGTGTCTTGTCGTTGTTGTTCTTGACTGTAGGAACATAGATGCACAACGATTCGCAACGCTTTATCGCGGCTACCACCGACTGTATCAGAGATTCGTCCATGCGCTGGGGCACACGACACCGTGAGATGTAGATGTGCAGCGGTGCGGAGGAAGACCGAGAGAGCATCGTGGACAGATATGTCTGCCAAGTCTCGAGAGTCTTTGGAGTGGCATCGTCTAATCGTAACTTGATGTCTGTCCAGAGAAGTGGGGTTGCAAGCGCAGCTCGGCGCCAAAGTCGGCAGGTGCCCGCCAGGTGAAAAGGTTGACGTTGCCGAGCAACGAAGGATGAAGTCGGCAGCTCTGCGAGCTTTGCCGGTGCCATAGTGTCGCGTTGAACGCAAAGCTCGAAGATTAGACTGAGCACCTCGATCGGCGTCTTGCGGATGGGATGCAGCGGCGCCCGGACGACCCCCAGGCGGACGATGGACGCGTCCAGGAGTTCGCGCGCGCTCTCAGCGTATGTGGACGCCGCGTTAAACTCGTCCTGCTGCATGTGAAACACCCTCTCCGCCTCGGCAAGGCGGTCGCGTGCCTCCTGTAGCGCATTTTGAGCGTGCTCGTTGCGACGCTCGGCGAGCTCGACCTCGGCTTTTTCGAGGTCGGCACGCGCTTGGACGGATGCGACTTCGGCACCAGACGCAAAGCGGTTGGGGTCCAAGTGCTGCTGCGACATCGTGGAGGGGTGCAGAAGTTGTGGTAACGGGGCAGGAGACAACGTCCGAATCGGAGCTGGAAGTCGTGTTGTCCTGGAAGAGGACAGATTCGCAGTCACATCGAACACTTAGCGCCGGAAAGTAATAGCGATAGTAATGCACTTCACATTCAAGTCAAGAAATTCAGACCGACATAGATTTTCTACAACCACAGATCAGACAGCTCGCGATTGGCCTTTTCGAGCCTCTCCAAGCGCGTGAGCAGATCTTCGCGCCGAGCTGTGACATCATCCGCCTCACGCAAGAACCGCGATGCCTTCGTCCTGGCCTCCGTCGACGACACGCCGAGACACTCGTGTAGACATTTCTCGATACCGTGCTCAAAACCGCGCAAATACTCATGGTCGATCGCGAGCGGGATATTGTCGGCATAGCGTTTGTACGCCACTGCGTAGTGATGAGCGTCAAAAGGATAGAAAGTCTCCACAAGATAAGAGAGCTACGGACCATGATAGTAAGCGCGGACTTCTGCCATGATGCGGAGTGCGTAGTCCATCGGGTCAGGTTTGAGAAGATTGGGGAGGTCATCCTTCGTGCACTGGAGGCCTGCTGCATTGAGCATTCTAACCGTGTCAATGAGATTGGACGTGGTGGTGGGAACAGGAGACGACATGAGGAGAGGGTGTTCCTTCTTCTGACGTGCGAGCTTGTATAGGCCGAAGTACTTGCGCTTGTACTCTGCGTAGTAGTGGTCGTTCAGCGTGAAAGGGTCGCGTTCCACTTGGAGCAGCCACTGCAGCTGCTGTTGAGCGGCCTCCCTACACTGAGAGAGAAGCTTGGTCACAGCAGAGCTGCGGAGTGATGTTAGGCCTCGAACCGTCCGCAAACGACAAGGAGAACGTACAGGACCGCTTGATCGAGACCACCGGCATTGTGCTGCTCGAAGAAGTCCTTCATCATGACCCTCACGCGAGCTGAGAACTTGCGCTCGACGGCGATGAACAGCGCCTTCGCAGGCTGGTCCCAGTGCTTGACGATGGCAGTGATGAACTCGTGCGTCACTACGTATGGGAAGTTGTCAGGAAGCTCGCGAGTAATCGACCTAAACATGCACATATTAGTGATCTGGGTCCAGTCTCGCGTACACCTGCTGGAGTATGAACGTACTTGCTGGCCTGCTCCATGACCTCATCCACGTAGATCGGCGCACTAAGCGACTTCTCGATGTGTTCATCGGCGGGAACGAAGTCGGGGTTGAGGAAAGAGGATTCGTCCTTGTCTCTGCGCGGGAACGGGCGGAAGTCGGGAGCAGTGGAGCGGATGGCGCGACGAAAGACTTGATACTCTTCGCGAATGCTCTGGTAAAGTCCATCGACTTCTGGTGTACCTTGAACATTGGTTGCGATAGTCCGCGAGAAACCGCCAATAAGTCCGAGAAGCTCGCTGATTGGATCTTCGGAGGGCGGCGGAGGTAGCTGTTGGAGGGCTGTCTCAGTCGCAGCGAGCAGCTTCGTAACTTCGTTCTGGAGCTCGGGCAAGCTTGAAGACATGCGTCAGCGCTGGGATTTTCGCTTGCGGAGAGTAGCACATACCGCTTTGCGATGAGAGCGGTGAGGACTTCGCTGAGCTTCTTGGTGAGGCATGGCGTACCGAAGCGGGTCTTGAGCTCGATGAGGTTCGACCATGGCTTCGTGCTGCTGAAGAACTTTGCCTCTCGAGCTCGCGCCTCCTCACGCGGTAGACGCTCATCGAGCTCGACGGTGTTGAGTTGCTTGACACCGTACCATCCATGTAGGAGCCGCTGCTCTGAGCCGTCGAGCATCTTGATCCATTTCGCGCTGTCGCCTTCGCCAATGCGGTCGATCTTCGTGAGAACGCCTTATATACGACTCAGATCACGGGCGAGTCGCGCTATTACGTGAGTAACTTACCGACAGTGCGAATTCCGTCTGGGTCGTACTCCGTCGCCAGCTGGTACGCGCCCTGATTCTCGAAGTCCGCTACACGTGATGGTCAGTCGCATCACACCTGTACCGCGGATGCACGCACTTTCACAACTGACGGTGAGAAGAATGATGCAGCTGGGCCTAGAAATATGATCCGCAACCATTCTCTTGACCAGGTCGATGTCACCACGGCTGCTCGCGTCCTTCACGCTGGCAATTATTCTTGAGCGACGAGAATGTGAGCAGCCCGATCAATGGAACAGAAGCGAGACGTACCAGGTAGATCAACGAACGATAGGTCTGGCACGTCCGGGCCAGTGATCTGGAGTGAAATGTAGTTCCGCGAGAAACCGGACTGTTCGACGTCGGATAGCTCGTCGTCCGACATATCGAGGTATTCATTGGAGTTCTTCGACGGCTGGAGGATTGCTAACTGAGCACGGCGAAGGCGCTGCTCGACTTCGGCCTTGTCGAGCATGACGGCGCCAAACGGTACGTTGCGTACAGGGTTGATCGCGGTGCCATCCTCGTGCTCGATGAAACGAAGAGCGACGATGCACTGCCAGTCTCCGGGCTTCTCAGAAAGCTTGCATTCGGTGGGGCAGCTGTCGGCGTTCGTTCAGGGTTGGCATGTCGATGTCAGCGGGAACGACGATCCTCCATACCGAGTGCACGTTCCACTCGCGCGCGGGAGGCTAATTCCTGCGAAGTGGAGCACAGTCAGAAGAGAAAGGGCGACGACGATGGGAACGAGCACTGTACCGGAGATGCTCTCGATCAAGCTGGACTTGCCCGCGCTTTGATTACCGATAACAGCGATCTGGGGTAGGTCGAGGTCGAGCGATGCTCTGTGCGACGCCAAATCAACGAAGAAACGACAACAGCAAAGCGAAGAGCGTACCCGTTGCTCTGCAGTCTATTGACAAGGTCCAGCATCTTGCGGCGAGTGTCGGTGTACTTGCCATCGGTCAAGCTGTTCATCGCGGGGACAGTGTTGGAGTCTGAACCGTCTGGCATGGCCACAAAGAAGAGGGAACTGGGGCAGGATGATCCTTTCAGCGCTGGTTATATGTGAAGTTCTTGGTCGAAAGTCCGTCCGATTTATCGTGGTACGAGTCCGCCAATAACGCGGCGCTGTCATGCTCGGAACTTGTGTCGAATGAATGCTCAGAAGACCGTATCGCCGTCTGGTCTCGATACGATTTCGTAGAGTGTGTGAGAACGGTACGCTGAGCATGTCATGACGTCAGGTGTATGATCAGCCAACCACTGCGCATCTCGCGAGGCCAAGCATTCATGGTGGTTGCCACCTCGCCCTGAAAACGTGGGCGCAGATCCAGGGTTGGACCGGCAGTAACGACACGAACGGCTGCCCAGGCTTCATCGTCGTCATGCGAGCCGTGAAGGCTCTGCAGCGTCCGTAGGTTTCGGAATCGAACTGGCTTTCGGCACTCGGCATTCATTGATTGTATTGTTCCAAGATAACTCGGCAGTGAACTGGTCGATATAGTAATTACCTAAAGGTCTGAGTCGAAAACAAAGTAAGTACGAATGCATTGACGACGGTAACGCGGGAAGTTAACCCTCACATAGATTAGATCTCGCCCATACACTTGAGGAATGTCGATCCTAGCGCCTATCGTCTCACGCGGATATAATGTTGCGGATTCTCGCAAGTACGTCTGCTTCGAAAGTGCGCACTCCTGTGACTGCATGGAGTCGACCAGGACGATTGTCGGCGTCGTCCGATTTGGTTGCTGTGATGCGTGCTTGCACCATCTGCACGAGCCGCTCTTGATCGCAGTCGTCGGAAAGAGTGGTAGAATCGCCGAATTGGAGAGCCTGTAGCTCAGGACAGGCCCATTTTCCGTCCGCAGCATCCGGAGAGCCCAAGACGGTGCAGAGACTTTGGAACGTGCGTCGTGTGAAGCGACTCGCCCGTAACTCAAGGCGCCGAAGACGCTGAAGCGCGACAAGCGCGTCTGTAAGGTCCCCTATGCTGTTGAGGTCGAAATCGGTGTGCATGATCGAGAGGCAGCTCAACGTCGCAGCAGTTCGGGTTCCGATGATTCCCGAAAGGTATGAAAGTCGCGTCCGAGCGGCAGAGCGTGAGCCTCGGAAGATAAGTTTCCGTAGTTGGGGGAAGATATACCACTGGCTTAGCTGCAGCGGTGCGTCATCGACCTTGCTGTGCCAGACAGTGAGCGTCTTGACAGCTGCATGCTCGGTAACGACCTGAAGGCCTCCTGATGTACACAGAGACTCCAGAGAGATGGTCGAAAGAGCGGGTGCAAGATCGAAGAATGCGGCAACGTCATCCGGAAGACACTTGATAAGGCTGGCATCTGTTACGGACGGAAAGGCGTGCTTGCAGAAAGAAAAGGGAAATGTTCCTTTTATCGTTCTGAGAAGCGGGGTATCCGGCCAAAGCTCGATGTTGTCGTCCAATTCGAAGGTGATATCGGTATATAGAGCAAGCTCGCGCAGGTTCGGCGTCTCCGCTGTTAAGACCAGCAGTGCGGCATCGTCAGGACCGCTGACCTGCGGGAAGTATGCGGATAACCGAGTGCAACGGCGTATAGCTCCCACAATGGTCTGTAGAAAGGACTCGTCGAAGCGGTGCGGCGCACGACACCTCGACACGTGGACGCGGAGTGGAGCCGAGGATGAGCGAGAGAGCATCGTCGATAGGTAATGCCGCCAAGCGTCGACGTTTTGTGAAGTGACATCGTCCAGTCGCAACTTGATGTCCCTCCAGAGTCGAGAGGTGGTGAGCGCGGCTTCCCGCCAGAGCTGGCATGTGCTGGCGAGATGAAACGCCTGGCGCTGCTGCACAATGAAGGATGTCCTCGATAGCGCCGCAAACGTCTGAGGCGGCGGCATATCGCTGTTGTCTTCGAGACAGAGCTCGAAGATGAGGCCGAGGACCTCGACGGGTGTCTTCCGGACGGGATGTAACGGTGCTCTGACAGCCGCTAAGCGTACGATAGACGCGTCCAGGAGCTCGCGGGCACTCTCGGCATACGCAGCGGCAGCCTTGAAAGTGTTTTGCTGCGTGTGGAATAGGTTTTCGGCCTCGGTAAGGCGGTCGCGCGCCTCAGCTAGCGCGTTCTGAGCGAGCTCATTGCGACGCTTTGCCAGGTCAAGCTCGGCTGCTTCGACATCCGCACGCGCCTGTACAGACGCGGCCTCGACGCCATGCGCAAAGTGGTTGGGACCAGGGGGCCGGGTCGACATCGTGCCGGGCTTGGAGAATTGTGGCGGGGTCACGGTTCTGAGTCAGGGAAAGTCCGGTCGGAGCGGGAAATGGTGTTGTCCTTTCCCCTCAAAACCCTAACACCAGAAAAACACTACTAATCGTCTTGCGAAGGGTGCGTGTTATACAAGACACTACTACTTGCAGCTGACTCAGATGAAATCCTTAATGGCTCCGATTCCGGAGAGTCAGGACCACAGTCAAACGCCGGCACCCTTGCTTGCTCATCCCCACCTGACAAATGAGTGTTGAAAGACACTGGGTTCATGCGGCAACAATTTAATCAAGGCGTCTCACTACACGTTAGGCAGACCCGGACAACGTCGTGAAAGGGTAGGCTATTAAGGGGCCTTACAGACACCGAGGACATGCCTAATACTGTAGACGGCGAGCGAGCAAGTAACACCGTTTGGAGCCCACAGGAGCCCACAAGACAATCAACTGCAGAGTAAAAAAAAAAAAAAAACAATGTCGCGGGAAGGGATGGGATACTAGCTACCTCTTTCATCGCTCGCGGGGCCCGCCTGTCGCCGTTGCGTCTCGTGTTGTTCTGCTACTCCCGCACAGATCTTGGACGGCTGTACTGTAGCATGCCTGGGTGCTGTCATGTCATGTTTGCCGGGATATGACACCGCTGGAGGCTGGGGGCGACGGCTCTTCACATCGGCCCGATCGAGGGAGCACTGCGCTCTGCGTGCGCAGCTGCAATCGCTCGACCGGGCCTACGCTACACACAGCTCACGGTCTCGTTGCGGGGAACAGAGGGGGTTGAACCGGAGAGCGTGGTATTACTGCGCTGGGAAGAGCCGCGCCGTCGAGCACGCAACCCCGGTGCTCTAAGGCTGTCGATGGAATTCTAGTTTTGAAGTGCATCATCCGCGGAAGTCCGCGCTGCTAGTCCCGTCCCGAAAATACTCCTGATTCCCAATGTTCGTGCAGGCGAGGACGCTCAGATCTAGCAACGGTAAGTTGGGACAGTTATTGAACGAAACGAGATGCTCCAGGACTCGGAGAATTGGTAAGAGTAGACCTGTCGCACTTGATGAAACCCGGAGTTCCCTCCGGAGAATCAGAGCTGTCAGAGACAAACATCGGATACGGAGGATTATCAGGGAATCTAGAGTGCAGTATCTCGCGGTCTGGAGCGGCAAGAGGACCAGAGTGTATCACAGTTCGATACCGCTCCGGAGAAATCCTGAAGTTCGGAACCCCGGTGCGGACGTGTAAGCAGTTAAAGTCGCTGAAATACCATGTTTCGATCCATAATTGCTTATAGTCGATGCATCATAACCTGCTTACAAGTGCCTTACAATGGTCAAGGGGCGCCTACTGTAAACCAAAAATTTATTACCGCGTAACGCGTAACGGGGCCCTCCCGTCGCGGTAATAACTGCGATTTGTAACGCGTAACGGACGTCCCGCGGTATCGAGCGTAACGCCGCGAAACGGTGGCTAAGGCTACATGTAGTAGAATTTTCGCGCGCTGCGCGGCAATGGGCTCCGTATGATGGCCTGAGTGTGTCAAGAGTGTGTAATCGAGAGCTTTCTATTATGCTTGGGAGCTCCAGGGTGATCTCGAAAGGGCGAAAGCGATCTCGGAGGTAGATTCTGTGTTACCGCGGTAATAACAGTAACGGTCACCCTGACCCGGCGGTAATGCATTTGGGGTGTAACGGGGGGGGGGTCCCGCGGCGGTAATAAATTTTTGGTTTACAGTACATTCTCAGGCCTTAAAGGCCAGTGAGTTCGCTCAATCTCCAGCGTCGCACTGTTCACAGACATGAAGTACTGTAAGCCAAAAAATTATTACCGCCGCCCGATCCCCGTTACATCCAAAATGCATTACCGCTAGGTCAGCGTGACCGTTACTTCGTTACCGCGGAAGCACAAAATCTGGTTCCGGAACCTGAAAATCTGGTTCCGAGACCGCTTTCCGCCCGTTCAGGAACACCCTGTGACGCCCAACCATCCTAGAAAGCTCTCTATTACACGCTCCCGCTATTATACGGAGCCTCTTGCCGCGCAGCGCGCGAAAATTTCGTTATATATAGCCTTAGCCACCGTTTCGAGGCGTTACGCTCAATACCGCGGGACCTCCGTTACGCGTTACAAATCGCATTTATTACCGCGACGGGAGGGCCGCGTTACGCGTTACGCGGTAATAAAATCTTGGCTTACAGTACTTCCTCGCCTCTCTTTGCCTTGTCGCAGTCACTCTGGCTCAGACGGTGCCCAGTGCACCGGCCGTCTGCGCGTCCTCAGCCGTGCGCGTTCGAAAGGAGTGGTCAGTCCACACCTGCGTTCCAAAATCCGGAGTGCTCAATATCTTCTCAGGGGAAATTTGGCTACAACTGAGCGCAAAGCGTATACAGACGCAGTACTCTGTCTCCAGGCCAAACCATCACAACTCAGCCACGCGCTCTACAATACGACCTCGCGTTACGAAGATTTCGTTGCGACGCACATGAACTCTACGCGTTTCGTGCACAACAACGCCGTCTTCCTCGCCTGGCACCGTCGATTCGCCTGGCTCTTCGAACGCGAGCTGCAGCAGAAATGCGGGTATACTGGGACGCTGCCGTACTGGGACTGGGTCAAGAACGCCAAGAATATTACAGCGTCTCCGTTGTTCGACGGGTCTGCGTTCTCCCTCTCTGGACAAGGGCTACCGCTGCCTCCGGACCAGAAGGCGCTCGAGCCACCGTGCTTTGGAGGGGATATCACCTGTCCCAAGGGCCCAGGGGGCGGGTGCGTCACTGACGGACCGTTCAAGAACTTTCGGTATGTGCTTCCCTAGCAGAGGGGATGTCCGACTGACCGTGAATGATGAACAGGATCGGATTCGGGTACATCGGTGTCGAGGCGGCTCAAAATCCGCAACCTGGTCTACCCCCAACGATATTCAACTACGTCCCGCGCTGCTTCTCACGCGACCTCAACCAATTCATCGCCACCAACTTCCAGACGCAGGCCAACCTCGACAACGTCCTCGCCGCATCTACCCTCGCCGACTTCCAGCAACGGATCGACAACATCTCCGGGGACGGGTTCCCAGGCCTGCACCCCTCAGGTCATAGACTGCTCGGTCCTACCGGCGGCGACTACTTCTCCAGTCCTATGGATCCTGCATTCTATCTGCACCATAGTATGATCGACAAGGTATGGAGCGATTGGCAGGCGAAGGGAAGCGGAGATGATCGTATCTTCGGTAATAACGCGTTGTCGGGAACGTTGACGACGCTCAACATCCCTCCGAGCGCCAATGCGACACTGGAGAGCATCATCAACTGGGGGCCGCTGGAGGGTCCGTCGACAATTAGGTCGATGATGGCGATTGGCCGTGGAGATCTCTGCTATCGCTACGAATAGTCTTAGATGTACTGAAGACTCGGAAGATGGTTTGTAAGAAACAGTGCTTACCTTGGACGGCTACGGGATCTTCTCTTTTACAAGTCAGTGTTGCTTACGGATTAGCTTCTTCCAATACACCCCGTTTGTAGCAAAAGGACAGGCTGGACTTCAAGTTCCTGACTTTTCATCGACAAAGCCACTGGTACTATCTAGATCCTGATCCGCGAGGTTAGCCACATCCCAGTCTTGCGTCGCGGCGCAGGACCACTACTGACATGTTGCCCTTCATAGACACAGAACTTGAAGGAGGACGTGTCGTGACGAGGACGTTTTGAATACTCGCCAAATGCACTGAGCATGACAGCGACCAATGTTGAGGCAACGGAGCTTTCAGTTACTCGAGCACGATAGCGATAGCGATTAGAGATTTTCAGAAGGGAAATATGACAACACAGCAGCGAGCACTCAATATTCAAAGGATCAATCCTCGTCCATATCCTGACCCCTCGCCCTCCGCTGACGCATCTTCTCCTTCGCGCCTGCGACGGCGGCGTCAAGACCGCCCGACTTCGCGAGCGCGCCCACAAGGGCGTGTATGAGCGGGAGGTGGTTCGCTTTCCGTAGCGCGTTCTCGAACTGCACACACGTCAGTCACACGAAGGACGGGAGGGAGCGAGACGAGACGTACCGCCCAACGCTGGCGCTTCTCCTCCTCCTGCGCCATCCTCGCCAAAAGCACTTCGTCCGCCGGGTTCGCGACGAGTTGCGCCTGGAGCATCGGTAACGGGTCCGGTCGTACGGCCATCAAGCTGAAATGAATAGCTCCAGGCGGGTAAGTCGCAATTCGCGCCTGGATCGTCTCCGCTGCGATACTCGTCCAGTCGCCCGAGGATGGTACAGGCGCGTGTCGGACTGCGTGAGGTTTGAGACCATCGAGTTCGTATAGGGACCCTGCGACGGGGAGGTAGACGACGAAGTGGTACGCGTCTTCGGTCCGTTTGGGGAGGTTAAGGCCGTCAAGGGATATTACGCTCGGCGGGGAGAGCGCATTGTGGGCTTCGCGGAGGAAGAGCGACGAGACGAGAACCATTCCGCGACTCTTTAATCACGCGTCAGTCGCCTCAAGACTCCCAAGCAAATTCGCGCCACGCACCTGCGGATCGAGTTCCCGAGCGAATTCAAGCGTGTCTTTAATATCCTTTCCCATTTCCGTATCAATATTGCCCAGCGCGTTGACGACCGCAAGCGTCGCGCACGCGTTGTTGACTGTCTGATGAGCGAAGAAGCCTGGAAAGTCGGGGTCGAACGCGCCGCCCGCTCCGCCCGACGCGTCCGAGCTGCCCGCTACGTATTTGAACAGGAAAATGAAGGCGCTGATGGGCTGGAGTATGGCCAGACCGTCGGGGTCCATTGACCAGAGCTCGTCGACGACGAGGGGGACGCCCAGCGTGCGCAGGAGCTCGCTGCGTGACGCGTCAGTGACGGGTTTGAGTGGAACGCGCGGCGTGGAGGACGGACGAGAAGACGCCGGGGTCAGATTCTGTGAGCTGCCAGCCGGAAGAGTCGTCGTCGCCGCTCATGATGGGTCGTCGGGAACGGTGAGAGCGGTGAACGCGTAACCTGCAACACGCGCGCGAGTTGCCGACACCGGCCCGGACGCGTCTTGTCCGCCGTCTTCTTCCTGCTCGCCGGCATTTTCATTCCATGTTGGGAAACTCGAACCCGCTAGCATTATTTCCTGATTATTTCTCGGACTTGCATATTTCCCCACGCTCGAGCGCGCTGAGCTCATGCTCCTTGCATCCTCGCCAACGTTAGCAACTCCCCGACACACCTGGGCAAAGACGCTCTGTGATGCTGAACAATCAGCTTCCAGTTTGGCGCTGAGACTACCAAGTCTGCATGTTCTTACCGAGAGCGCGTTCGCACTGCGATCGTCATACGCGAAGTTGCGGACAGATGACAAAGCGCGCGACCTGTAGCTGGACTTGGGATCTGATATAAAAGCTCTGCGTAGAATGCCCTTGTATATCATCAAGTAAACCTCCTCATCGACCCTCATAGGACAATGCCCAAGTCCTTCAGCGGTACCATCTTCTTCCTCGGCCCGACTGGCTACCTCGGCGGTGCGTCCCCCTTCTTACTGCCTTCTACTAGTACGAGCAACCGCATCTGAAGGGTACTATGAACAGGTGGACTTCTCAAACGCCTCATCGTAACATATCCTAAAGCGCGCTTCGTAACGCTCGTCCGCTCCGAGTCGGTCATCGCACTCGTCAAGGCCGCAGGCGTGCACGAGGTCATTCAGGGCACACACAAAGATCTCGAGGTCAGTTATGTCCGTTGTCTTCACATCCAAGCTCCACTAACTCTAAATCGCAGACGATTAAGAAAGCCGCGAGCGAGGCCGACCTAATCATCAACGCCGCAGATGCTGACGACGCATCCCTCGTCTCCGCTCTACTTGCTGGCGCGAAAGCGGGTGGTAAACGTCCGGTGTTCGTACATACGAGCGGGACTGGTGTCGTGGGCGATAAAGCGCAGGGAAAACTCGATGCGAACTTCCTCGCGCATCCGTTCGACGTGTGTTACGAACTCGACTTCTAGCTTCCTAATGCTCATGCTCATGCCTCATTTATTTTCAGGATACGAACGAGGAAGCGGTGAAGAACATCCCGGCGGACGCGTTACATCGCAATGTTGACCTCTTGTCCGTCTTTCGTTTTGCGCCCTTCGTCCTCTACATATTATCTAACGTGATTCTGCTTCCCCGCAGGGTGTTCGCCGCCGACACGGAAGGCTACGTCGACGCATGGATCCTCTCCCCTCCAACAGTCTACGGCGCCCCCTCCGGTATCGCAGGCGTCCCGCCGCGCAACTCGATCCAAATCCCCATGATCATCGCTATGGCGCTCAAGATGGGTCAAGCCGTCGTCGTTGGCGAGGGTACCGCAACATGGGACAACGTGCGTGCGATCGCGAGTCTTACTCTCCCAACCTCTGAATTTGAGCCCTGATAACTTAGGTGCACGTGCAAGATCTCGTGGAGGCGTACATCCTCGTCATCGCCAAAGCTGTCAGCTCTCATCATGGGAACGGAAGCAAGGGCTTCTTCACGAAGTTATTCAAGCGTGATGCCAACTCCGGATCCAAGAGCGTCTCATCGTACGCCAAGTTCCACAACGTCGCGTCCGACAGACACGCATGGTCGGACCTCGTGGCCATCATCGCCCAATCCTTACACGCGCGAGGCGTCATTCCTACTTCGGACGTCAAGTCTATCACGCTCGCTGAGGCGAATACGGTCCATCCTTGGGCATTGTACGCCGTGTCTCTTTCATTTACGAGTGTTGGGTTTGCTGATAACGGCGGGGTTGTAGTGCCGTGGCGAACAACGCGCTTGTGCTTCCGAGCAGGTTGCAGGCTCTCGGATGGACGCCGAGCCATACGAATTGGAAGAAGGACGTAGATGCGGATGTGGAGCGCGTGTTGAAGTCTATGGGCAAGATCTAATAGTACAGTAACTTCCGTACCATATATACCAGACTGCACTCTCAGATAGGGAGGAAGAACGGAGAAGTCGGGAACAACAGTTTCCAGTTCCCTGTGCCGCTGAGAGATCCCCCAAGTGCCCGTGGGAGATCGGATACAGTCACGTCGCATAGCCTGCTTCGAAGCGCGCGCTCGGTCTCTCTCGGACCCAGGTCTCGTCTTGGTGAACGCGCCGGACTTGCGCCGGAGCCCGCGAAGCGGTGGGTGTACGGGCGCAAACGGGCGTAAACAGTTGCCTGTTTGCACCGTCCCCTCACTCTGCCATGTCTGACCCCTGGACCGTTCTCGAGGCACTTGACCCGCCCATAACGCTCTGCAGCTCGCTAGCAAGTGTGGCTCGACCACCTCAGGACCGCGTCATCCTTTGGTATCGTCTTCTATCAGCGCCCTCGAGGTCTTTGCAGCCGCAGCGCCTGTCACTGTTGTCCCGAGAGCGTGTAATGATTTCGAATGTCATTGTACCTTCTATGAGCGAGACCCGGACGACCTTTTTCGGACTCAAGCGCAGTCTCTGGACGATCCAACGCGTTTGTGCTGAACGCCTCGAGCTTCCCTCGGACTCGGATCGGGATGTGCGTACCCCCTATTCCAATACTATGGAGCTAATCCTTCTCAGGCGCTTCTTAGTCGCATTCGGACGTTAATGGACTTGCGACATCCGCATCTTCAAACCATATTCGGAATTTCGACATTGCACTTGGAGACATTTCTCGTTACCCACTACGTTAAGGTTCAACCATTGCCGCATGTTCTTCGCCAGGATCCACTCGTGGATAGGCGTGCCGTCGTACGTTACATTCCGACCGTTCTAAGCAGTCAAGTTAACACTATATAGGTCCTCAAGGCCGCGAAGGGGTTACGTTACTTACACGAGCACGGCGTGACCCACGGCAACATCAGAGCGGTCCGTCAACCCTCAACGGATGTGCACACATCCTACTGATGGGGTTGCAGGCCAATGTCTATATTTCCAGGTCACCCCCGCGCGTCATTCTCGCAGGCTTCGGCGCTCCCTGTGTCGCAGGAGAGTTCGCACCTTTCAGCGCGCTACCACTTTGGGCAGAGGTCGATGCACGCAACGCCGAGCCGGATCCTGCGTCCGACTCTGACATCCCCGATGAACCCAAATGGAACCGCCATGTTGTTCCCCGGTCTCGCCGCCGCGTCGTCATCACCACCGACAAACCGGTGTCCTCGGACATCGTTCAATCAGCGGATCTCCTTCTTCGTTCAACAGATTTCCGCGGGGACGTGTTTGCATTTGGCTGCTTCATAGTAGAGGTACGTTTAAGCCTTTGTGCCGGTGTGAATCTGACCGGGATTGCACGTAGGCCTTCACTGGACTGGCGCCGTACGAAAACCAGAGTGCTTTGCTGATACTGCGTCTCGCGCTGAACAAACTTCGTCCCCCGCACCCCGGACGAGCAGCTGAAGTACTGGGACTTGACGCGTTACACTGGAAGATGTGTCTCGCCTGTTGGGGTATCGATCGCGATGAGCCCATTGCTATAGGAAATCTCGTCGATACGCTCGGGACACCACGGGACGACATCATCATCTGTCCTGTCGACTGGGACACGGACTCCCTGGCATGCTGGACTAAACCGCGAGTACCTGACCTTGACCGTAGGATACACGGAGTACAAAAACTCAAGCGTGGGCGCGACATCGAGAAAAGGATATACGAGCTGCGAGGAACTCTACTCTTAAAACGCCTTGAGCTTCGTGGTTGTCGAATCCGTCTACGCACCGTGTCGCGAGCTATCAAGCTCATCCCAGTGCGATTTCACCGCCGTGACTCTCTACGAGGTCCACATGTACGCGCCTGCTCCCCGTTCCGGGCCACTCACTCATCTTCGTTTTAGGACCGCCTGGCCGAGATGATGATATGGTGCCAGCTTCAACATCCCCACATCCTCCCATTGTTAGGCACATGCTATTACCGCGAGGGCAGGATGCCTGCATTCGTCGTCCCGTGGATGGGCGGAGGGACCTGTACGGATTATGTCACCGAACACCCCGACGCCGACAGGATTAGCCTCGTGCGTGGGTGCACCGTTTGCCGCGCAACCAGCGCTTACTCTCACGGCAGGCGTCCAATGTTGCAGATGCGCTGGAGTATCTGCACACCCGGGCTCCCGTCATTGTGCACGGAGACGTACGCGCGGTACGCACGTCGTCCTGTATGTATTTCCGACGCTGATGCCTGTGCAGTACAGTGTTGTCGTCTCAGACGATGGCGTCGCATGCCTCGCAAATTTTGACTTCCGTCCCGAGCAACTGCCGACTGAAGGTTTCGACGGTTCCGACCTTAGCCATCGAGGACGGAGTGCGACCCGCCCGCCCAACAACAGTGTCCGCGGATGACGAGATGTGGGACCTGATGCAGAAATGCTGGCGCCAAAAGCCACAGTCCCGTCCAAAGATGAACAAGGTTGCTCAACTCCTACGCGACATGGTTGCTCTTCGCGGATAATGCTCCAAATTGAAGTCCAGGCAACCCGTCTAACGGTGTATTTTATCCAGCACGTAATTCACAGTAGATCTTGGAGGATGATACTGCGCACGGCCCTGTTACAGTACTCACAGGACGACCTTGTCGACGGCCTGTCCGGCCAGAAAGTTGCAGGACGTCAGAAAAATTAGTCCTGTCGTATCTGGAATGCATCTACCGGGCCTTAGGAGTACGCGAGTGATATGCGCCGGGTAGCAGGGCTGGGTGCTCGAAGTTGTTGGGGCTGGATCCCAGGGTAGTACAAGAATATCGCGCTCATACACGCCCTCGCCGGTGCGCTCGCAAAGTCGGGCGGTCTCGACGCCGCCGTCGCATGCGCGAAGGAGAAGATGCGTCAGCGGAGGGCAAGGGGGCAGGACATGGACGAGGATGGAACGCTGAAGCGCTGAAGTCTGTCTATGGTCACGCGCGATCACGGGCTCCTTTCCAGTTACAGTACCTGCAAGGAGCGGGGAACGCTCAGTCTTGCTTTGGTTCACGACGCGAAATCGCTGAAGCTTGCAAAGACGTGCCGATCAAGGTAAGGACTTGTAGGCGCATGGGTAGTATCAAAGATCTCTGGACTTGAACCTGCAGGTAATATTAAGACCAGCGCTTGCGGGCGCGACTTGCCGAAACGCGACTTGTCCTCTTCCTTCCATATCCTGTTCGAGTCTGCATCGTCCCCGTCAAAGTGGATGACGCCTTTCAAACCTGCGTCTCTCGACGACACGGATTTCTAGTGCGCGTTGGTCGCGGTCCTTATGCGCTCTTCGTCCGGTCAATGGTCATCATGATGGGCGTCTAGACAGGGGACTCGAAGCGCGCACGGAACTCCGGGCTCGTTCCTGTACCTGCCCATGTGTGCCGCGCGATGGGTAGGCGGTTGGGCTCCAATTTTGCCTCTTGCTACCACTCGTTCTTGGAGTTGTTGGGTGACTCGAATGGTATAGTACGGCTGGTCTTCTTCCCGCCTCTCCTCGACCAAGAATCGTACACATTCGTGCCTTGCGTGCCGCGGTCGTGCTCTTTCGCGACACGAACCCGAACCCGAACTTTCCTGGCCGGTGATGCGTTACAGGAACCCGCCCGATATACACATTCGTACCTTGCGCGCCGTGTCCTTTCGCGTTACGAACCAGAACTTTTCTGGTCGGTTGTGCGTTACAGGAACCTCCTCGATACGGCTGTCCCTCTGCTTGTCATGGAATTACTGTCACGCTGGACGGGAACGATGCTACTGCCTGTCTGGACTCTTTTGATCTTGGAGTGCTCGCGGGACGTTCGGAACTCTCTCTCTCTGTCATCTTGGTGGCGTCGTTCCTAATCGACATTTAATCAGCATGGTTGGATCTTAGCAATGTATAGGATCGCATTCCAACACCTTGGAGAACAGCACTCGCTTGCACTTCCGCGGGATATCTCTTTGAGTCTATTTTGCTTTGAAGGGAGATGTACAGCGTACTCGATTGCAGCGCAGACTTCTGACAGAAGTCAGGCCTGCAAGGACACGAGGGAGTGTCTATCTCAGCCGTCTGCGAATAAAGCAAGAGCGGTCTATAAAATACCTGCAAGGACACGAGGGAGTGTCTATCTCAGCCGTCTGCGAATAAAGCAAGAGCGGTCTGTAAAATACCTGCAAGGACACGAGGGAGTGTCTATCTACAGGCAAGAGTGAGCACAGGAATATACAGTGGATGTGCGAGCGAACGTACCTCAGCCATCTGCGAATAAAGCAAGAGCGGTCTGAGGCACACGGGATTGTCCGGTGGATGGATGATGCCGTGCGAAAGTAGGTTTGGTTCCGGATACATGGTGGCACAGGCCAATATAGGAGAGAACATACTGAGCATAGGCATGAGATGGAAAAATAGGAAAGAATAGACAAGAATAACGTGGAGGAGAACGGAACGCGCGCTGAGCCAGGGGCGAGGCGCCAAACATTCCGAATTGGGATGCCAGATGGAACTCGAGCTGGTCACCCAAATCGGGACGGAAAGTTCCCATGGTCCGGACATAGTGCAGGCTTGCCCATAACTCTTGACAACTTCCTTGCCCTCTGCAATGTCTCTCGTTTCTCAGGCCTATCGGTTTGCTGGACCGTCCCGATATCTTGAGCAGTATCTATATTCCCTCCTACTCGATAGTATCTTCAAGTCCGCGCTGCTTTCTTCTTGGACTCAATCGCCGAACGATGCACTCTCACCTCAAGCCCGTGTACCGTGACGTGTCTCGCTCACACACGGACACGCCTGCGCCTTTTCGGTCATAACGGTGCACGTTCAGGGCGTTCACTTGGGCCTTGTGCAACTCGAACACTCTATGCTGTGCGTCTTCTTTGATGCAAAAGAGCGCCGGCGGGACTGCTTATCGTGGCGACAACTTTGAAGGTTGGTTTCAGCGGGTACAAATGAGGCCGTCACGTCGCCCGGCTCTGGAGTCACGATCAGTGCAGAAATACTCCCACAGGATCAACCTGCCCAGCCACTTCTGTCCGCCGGCGGGTGCATTCACGGACTACTTTGCCATGGCTGGACCTGAGACCCTCGTTTCTCGGGTGGTGTTTTACGCAGTATCGGCGAATTCGCGCCGCCAGAGCTCAGGGTTGACGAGAAGGCCTTCACGCACATGTGGAGCTCATGTCATAGCGGTGGGTCGCAACAACAACAGCCCGGCGTCGAAACACTCCTTGCGGCATGCGGACGGTACCTCGTAATGATTGCAATTGTTCCTTACGGTCTCACGCTCACATCGCCTGAGTGATGACGTGCAATGATCCTTACGGACGACATTTTCAGATCTTAAAGTCCGCTTATTCCATCGGGCGCAGGCTGGTACTGCATTCTGGTTGCGTCTTGCTTCGTGTGCGGCTCTCGGCTCTGGCTAGATGTGTGCCAAACAGTACCCGCGTATTGCAAGCGGATTGGTCCGTCTCATCTCGGTGTCCGCGGGCACCCGTTGCACCGGACACGCGCGGAAGTCCGGGTCATGTCTGGAACAAACATTGACATGGGAATGTCCGGATCCCAACCTTTCAACAGAGCAGCTTTGCACTCCTTACCTCACACATGGACACACTGCCCCTTCCTTCCTTCGTCGTGTCGTGATGTGTTGCTCCTGTCAGTGCCCTGCGCCGGGACTGCGCTCGTGCCCTGTGCGGTCTCTCGCCGGTTTCTCCAGTCTGTTTGTTTGCCGACGTGTGCATCAGTAGCTTCGTGCCACCGTCGAGGAGAACAACATGGAATGAGGCGGGGACCAGCCAGAACGGGTCTACCTCAGCCGTGTGCCTAGGCTGTCGCCACGTCATGAAGAAGGTAAGGAAGTACAACGGGCATTGTCCTCTCTCAGCATGAGCTCCTGAAGTCTACGCCAACAGTTACCGAACGCCGCTATTCGGGTGAGCTCCGACGAGATCCCCGTGTTTCGCTGTGGGTCCATGTCGCCACTGCCATCGGCTATGCTAAACGAAGGGCCTCGTGCTGGATCTCTCAGCCAATGACACTGCATATTTCATATTCATTCCGAGTCAAGACAACACCCGATCACGTTCTTCTCGATCCTATCTCTAGACTTCTGTTGGACATGTTCGACGCGGCCACTTACACGCGTGTGACATCGCCTCGCCGGGACCTACAGACTGGCTGGATCTACAGTCAATCATCGAAACGCGCGGGAAGCAGAATACGCACGCAGTTTGCCTTTCTTGGCATGTTCTTTCGCGAAGCGTTCCCTGGCGATGCGCTCGCCTTCTTCGAGTTCCTTGGCGATACGCTTGCGGTCTTGGAGAACGTCGTCTGAGACTGTACTCGTCCTGCTCGATTTCGGCGCGTGCAGGTAGAAGTTGTCGAAGTACTCGTTGTTGGACACGACGTAGGTATTGAAGGTCCAAACGCTCTTCTGTAGCTTGTCGCTCTGGCACGTGATCATGGCCTCGCGGCAAGGATGAGGGATGCAGACATCTTGCGCCAGCTCCCCCTCCCCTCTTTGTCGGGAATAACCTCCCATCCAACAATGTGCGACCTTGGCGGTGCAATGATTTTCTCGTGAGCGCCCGGGTACAGCAGCCAGTTACGGCCAGGTCAAATCTGCACGGACGGTCCAGCGTGCACTTTAATGACGGGGTGCTCGAAGTCCGTCGTGAGACCGACGCTCCACCTTATCTGCGGGTCCCCTGGCGAGGGGTAGGCTCGTCGTCGCGGGCCTGCAGGACTGCCTGGAAGACGGCGAAGGCTTCGTGCACCTTGTCGAGCTGCTTTCGAACGGCACTAAGCTCCCTATCCAGGTCTGAGCGCCTCTTGGCATCGGTAGGAAGCTCTCCCTGTGCGTTGCATAGAAGGAGGGTGACCTTGTTGAAGCGGTCGCTCAAGGAATTCTCGGCGGTCGTTTCGGAGTACGGCATGGGGAGGCTCTTCGCGAGCGTCGTGCAGCCCAGGAGCAGATGGCGTATCTTCCGGATCTCCCAGAATGCGTCGAGCGGGATCCCCAAGCGATCGGGTATCGTGTTGACGTCGGGCAACGAGTAGTAACTCTGGAGATGCGCGGAACGGTTTTCGCCTATTTCGTGGCTCTGGAACCATTGCAGAAGCTTGGAGACATCGTCAAAGCTTTTTGGCTGCAAGGAGGGCACGTCGCTGTCCATGGGTAGGTCTCGAGGAGGGCCGGACATGAACACCTGGATCTCGACCGCGGCATGCGCTGTAGACACCCACTCGTCGACCTCCTTCGTGATATGACCCTGCAGTCCCTTGAGACCCCCTTCCAGCTTGCCAACAAGAGAGCTGCGCTGGCTTTGTCGTAGCGCCTTTATCGCGGCGACCACGACGAAGATCAACGCCTGGCTGGCGTGTGCGATGAAGTAGTCGCCGTACATGTTCCGAAAGGCACCTGGATCCAATTCAGCGAGCGTCCTAGCGTCGTCAGAGAGCACGAATCCGTGTCGGTCATAGTTAGTCTCGGTTGAGACTTTCCTCCAGAAGAGCACACATGTAAGCGAGGACATCGAGTTTCGGACAGACTCGACGACCCTTCCGAGCACGCTGACGGAGAAGTTCAACGGTGCGAGATTGAAGTCCTCGCACCCCGCCATGGCCTCAACGAGACCCTTGCAACCGTCGACGCTCGTCTTGCTGATCACGTAGCTATTGTAGTAAACAGCCATTGGTGAAGGCCGCTGCTTGCCGACCGCGATGAACGGTGATTTCGCGATGTCACCAGTGACAATGTTGATACCGGTACCGATATCATGGCTCGAGATCCACTCGACGTCAGAGATCGTGGGCGGCATTTTCACGTAAGTCCCAGCTCCTTCGTCGCTGACGACGGGGACCTTCGTGGGAGGAAGGGAGGACGCCATGATGGAGAGAGGAAAGGGGGCGTTGTGGGCAGTACGTCCGTCCGCTGGGCGCTGTTGCGGCGATTTTTCACAGAGGTTTCCTGCAGTCTCCATCCAGTTGGAAGCGTGCCATATTTGGCAGACAGCGACGATACCTTGCCAACGCGTCCAATGCGGCCCTGGACCGCCTTCCAGTGCTAAGAAACCCAGGGTCTCGAAGGTTGCCAAAAGAACACTGACGTGCAAGACGTGTCCTCGGCTGCTGTCTCGCCCTTGTCGGCGGACTCTGGCAAAACGGAATTTGTTGGAGCGCGACTCATCTCAGAGTCGCCGAGTAATGTTTACATGTCGTAATCGGCAGCTGATCATTCTACTCGTCCGATTGTCCCAATCCGCCCCGCTGAGCCTCTGCAACAAGCCCGGAGAGCAAATCGAGAAGGCCCGATGCTGAAACGTTCCCTCTCACGCAGCCAATGTAGACTTTGTTGATGGCTGAGACTCTCGGTTTGTCGCTTGGACCGTCTCCGGGAAAACGGTAGCACGTTCCTAAAAGCTGGCGTAGAATTAACCATGTGTCACACTCTCACAAGGATGTGCGTACCTCCCGATACATTGCAGCAAAGTCGATAAGATCCTGACGAAGTGGCTCGGTCTCCGTTGTCCCGACATGACGCATCTGCCGAAAATCGCCCAAGCAGGCGCACAGTGTGTCTTCGTCAGAGTCGAGCGTTGGCATCGGCGGGATGTAAAGATTGTCCTGCATTTTGTTACATCTTATCCGCATACGCTCAGTCGAACATACCACGCGAACTCCGCCATGAACAATGGGTAACGGTGCCTGATCGTGTAGGAATTGGAGGGCGGAGGCTACATCGCGCAACTAAGGAAGCGTTAATGGTAGACACATAGGTAGTACGGAACACGACACATACGATTATCAAAAGGCGTTCCCTGAAGGGTGTGCGACCCTCGTTGTCGCGACGCCACGTATGATAGGTGTTCTCCCAATAGGGAGACACTGCATACCATCGCGTGTCCATTTTGCAGATCCCAAGCAAGGGGACAAGGTTGTTGTGACGCACGCGGCGCCAAGGCAGGATCTCCCTGAGGAGCTCCTGCCGACCATCAGACAACAATCCCAATCAGGGCGTCGATAGCAACGTACTGTAGACCAGCCGTCAGAATTCACAAGGTGTGTATCGTCCTTACGGGAGAGACAAACCTTTCGGACCAATGGATTGATCTCACATGGAGCCCAGTGAGCCATATGGCTGAGACGTCCCGTACCCGAAAAGCCCGTGGGAGCTGCTGACACCGCCTTCACCTCGTGAGAGAGATCAGGTACTTCCTCCAGGACCGTGCGCTGTAACTGTGCCGGTGCCACTGAGAGTGCAAGTGTGGGAGTACGCAGGGAGGCCTGTACGCTTTGGATTGACGGGCGATGACGTGGAAGAGGAAGCAAGCAATCCAGTGCGAGTCGCCAGAGAGAAAAGTTCAACCCGCGTTCGAGAGATCGCTTGCCCTCGCAGCGTGGTCGTTGTCCTTCTTTATGTCTTGCGACAATCTCAAGGACATCCATATCAGTGCCCCACGGAATGGTGCCAGAGAACATCTGATTCTCAGTGTGAGTGATACACTGGAAAGGTATAACTCATACGCACATGAAAAATGAGCATCCCTATGGCCCAGATGTTGTTCTCCTTAGTCTTCGACTGAGGGCCGCCGCGCTTCCGTTCCACTCGCTTACCAGAAGCTGTGATGACCTCGGGTATGCATACATAGCGCTCATGGAGCTCGGGCGACATGTAGCGAGAGTTTCCTTTTGTGCGCACGCGGGAGTCGGTAGCCAACGCGCCGGGAACGAACGTCGACCTCCGGCTGAGCCCAAAATCGGATATCACGGCGTCGAAGTTTTCAGTCAGGAGAATATTGTCCTATCGAACGTGTTAGTGTCAGGGCGACGCCGACTAGCGCAGACCGAGAGAGGAGAAAGCGAGAGAAGCTGCTGGGGAGCGAG
>KV426035.1:99998-136014 GCA_001632375.1 Exidia glandulosa HHB12029 | reverse complement strand
ACGTACCGATACGGAATGTGCTGTGACTTCTCGACGAGCAGGGTGATGACTCGACCCAACGTGAGAAGACTCTTGTTGATGTTGCCCGCCTCTGCAGCGCGCTGCTCCTTCGCACCAGACCGGCCGATATTCTCCGCACCAGCCAGGTCGACCAGGTTGAGCTTGCCAACCTTCAGGAGGTCATCACCGATCGCGCCATGCTCCTTTGTGTGCACGGTAAGCGTGAAGATCGTATGCGAGCGACTGGAGACGTATGAGTATCATGTAAAGGGGAGAGACAGCTACGCACCTGGAATGGTCGTTGAATTTGGTGCTTGCAATCTGTTTGCGCTCGCTGCCCTTCAGGAGAAGGGTAACAGCGTCCGCGGCGTCCTTGACAGTGACCTCCTTCAGTCCTTGGATCGTGACGCCCTTCTTCGAAGAATCATCGTAGATCTGAAGCGTGGGTTGTTGCTCCTTATGGGCGCCCTTGCCCATTGGTTGGGCAGCGACTGAGGGGGCCTGGAAGTCGTCGGCGAGCAGGTCGCGTAGCTCCTCGTTGTACAGTTCGATGTAAGACACTCGAACGCTGTAGTCATGGAACTTTTCGTTGAGTTGGACGAAGAGCTTGTTGAGGACGCGAGGGATCATGCCAGCGGCGGGTGACGGTAGACCGAGTGCTGTGGGCTTCAGGTCGCCTTGCATCGTGTGCCTAGCAAGTTCTACGTGAGTAGAAGCTCACTAACGCGGGCGTAGAGAACGTACGTCTTTCCTGTGCCTGTCTGACCGTAGGCAAAGATGGTGCAGTTGTAGCCGCCGACGACTTCTTCGAGCATCGGTGCCACAACCTCCTGATAGACCATACTCTGGTCGGCTTCTGGTCCGAAGACAGTGTCAAATGGATAGGTGCGCGTAGGTGGGAGCTGAACGAGGCCAAAAGACGAAGTTGGCGGTTCTGTCTGCACAGTGATCTCTGTACTCCTGGCGCCGGCGGATGAGACGACGATGGGCGAGCCCTCGAGGATCTCTCTATCTGATCGTCTGCGGCATCGAACGACGACTTGGATATTGTGCTCGGGCTCTGAGCCAATCTGGGAGCGGACATGCGGTGGTGGTGCGTCGTCGACGGTCGGCGCGTCTGACTGCTGCGACGCGCTCGATTTGCCCAAGGCTGACCTCGGGCGCGAGCCAGACGGCGCCGAGAGCGTGCTGGGTGGTCGTTGTCGCGCGTTTGCGGCAGCGTTCGGCCTGCGTGAGGCCATAGCGGGATCGGGGTGTGGAGGTAAGAGGTTGAACGCGGAACGTCACGTGCGACGCGTCTCCGCTCCGAGCCCGGATTTACTTCCGGTTACTTTTTGGGAAGAAGTAAGAGCGCCTTACTTTTTCGGCCGATCGCTTGTAATGGCCCCATATTCCGTCACGCGACTTCTCGACTAATAGGCAAAACCGGGAAGCCCCTTGGCCAGGGCCTCGACCCCTTGCCTTCACGCCTGCGCTCGCGCTCGTTCGCCGCCGTCGTCGTCCATGACGGCGACAAATGCTTTACTCGCTCCCGTGCGCATCAGCCCTGTCCGCTTCCGGTCGATAACCAGCAAGGCCCAAGCACCAGGGCCAGCCTCGCCCACCGCACAGGCCCACCGCGACGCCCACTTCGCTCGCACTCACTACGGCCAGGCTCTCTCACCCAAGCCGAGCCCAGATGCGCCAGTGCTCAGGATGCTCATGTTCGGAAAGCCGGTGCGACCCCATCCCAGGGAATCACAGCGCCTATGTTGTGGCTGACACTCCCTGCTCACCGTCCAGGGCGCCGGCAAGGGCACGCTCTCAACCCGCCTCGTCAACAAGTACGACATTAACTTCCTCTCTGCGGGCGACATCCTCCGCCAAAATATCGCCGACAAGTACGTCTTGATCACCGTGCCGAAGCCGTTGGGGCCGCGTTTGCTAATCCCCAACAGGACCGAAGTCGGCAGGATAGCTGAGGAAATCGTCGCTGCGGGAGGTGCGCCCTAGAGTCCTCGACGTTATCCGCTTTGTTAACGTCGCATATACGCAGGTCTGCTTCCCGACGATGTCATCACCACCGTCGTGACCAGCAAGTTGGATGCTCCCGCTCTTCAGCACAGGGTGCGTATCTAGTCCCACACCCAGTCCCTTCGCTAATCCGAGACTACCCAGCCATGGATATTAGACGGGTTTCCTCGGACCGTTGGTCAGGGAGAACTGTTGGATGTGCACCTCAGGTGCGTTGCAATGTTTTGCTCGAGACGCGTTCATTCAGCATTTCACGCGCAGGAATAAGAGCACTCCATTGAGCCTTATCGTCAACGTAGACGTGTCGGACGAGATCATCTTAGGGCGCATCTCAGGTCTGTCTCTTACGCTCTGCGCCGTTCTTTGGTCATCTGAACGCCGCGTACATCACAGACCGCTGGATCCATTCACCCTCCGGCCGCGTCTACAACATGTCCTACAACCGGCCAAAGGTTGACGGTCGCGACGACGTAACTGGCGAACCGCTCGTCAAGCGTCCAGACGATAATCCTGTGTGTACCTACGTACCTCGTCGTCATACTTAGGCACGTACTAATTGCATACGCAGGAAATCTTCGCACGCCGCCTGAAGGCCTTCTATGAGCAGACCTCCCCTCTGCTCGCATACTACGCCTCGCGCGCGTCGGCCTCCACGCGACTTGTCACACTCAAAGGCGCCACGTCTGACGAAATCTGGCCCCAGCTTGAGGGCATCGTCCAGCAGTCCTTTCGGCTTCGGCCCAAAGATAGCTCGTCCCACTCACCGCGGGTAGATCTGGCATCGCCTCGTCGCGAGGAGGGAAAGCGTGTCGCTGAAATGCCCGCTTGAGATCTAGATGGCCGCGAAAGAGCAAGAACCTCTTGGTTACAGCTTCGTTTTACTTCTACAGGAGGGCAAAGTCATTTGATGTGGTAGTATGCGCCTGTCGTTTTCCAGCATCGGCTCACTAACGAAACCGCACGAAATGTACAATAGCCAGTAATCTTACCCTAGTGCCTTAAACCGCGCTGCCATAGCATTGCGATTCACTGACGAAAGCGAAACCTGCGTGGGCTGGTGCGCGAACGGGAGAAGCGACAACGCTCTCTTTACCGCCCCGCACGAGTGGAACGCGAACTCCAGGTGCGGCATACTGGGCCTCTAATGTATAATACATCATCCGAATCTCCTGTCAGTTTACACTGTGCACCCCCTTCTCGCCAGTGGTCTTGATCTGAGGAAAGACTGGGCGAGCAGCCGCAAGGCCCTTGACGTTCTTGTAGAAGACGATGGAACCCTGATCCTCAATGAACTGTATGTAGATCGTACAGCGTAAGCATAGGACCGGGTCTTCAACGTGAAGCGTACGCACCACACACTGCCTGTACACGCGGTACATCTCAGACCAACCACAGGGGCCCCCGATGAGCTTGATGCCCTCCCGCTCAAGCCGCTGGCGAAGAGCATACGTCGCCTCCCATGCATGGTAATGCGGAATACGAGACGCGACATGATGCAGGACATGCGTCTCCGCAAGACCATGCGTCGTGAACGCGCCGACCCATGCCCAGAACTTGCCAGCGCCTCCTAGCAGCGACCGGTCGAACGTCGTGAGCGCGCCCCGCGCGAAGTTGAACTCCTCCGGGCGGTAGTACGGGATGAGCGGATCTGTATGCTGCAGGAACGTCATGATGACGAGCCAGTGGTTCATCCAGAGATATGGTACGCCGTACAGGCGCATCATGTCGCCGAAGGACTGCGCGAAGGACCAGTAGACAAGGCCCGCAACCCATAAGAAGACGCCAATATCCGACAAGATAATCTGCCAGAAGTGACGCTTCTCGAATAGCGGTGGACGCGGGAGGAAGTCTGCCGCAGGGCGCGTCGGATCACAGATAAACCTGGAGGACGGACGGGATATTGGACATACGATTGGCAAAGTGCTCGGTTCGTTGGTTCGACAGGTTGAGCGTGAGGTACAATGGCCACCCCATGAGCTTCGACGTGAAATTCAGAATCCATCCCAGGATGGTGGTCTGGTACTTACCACGTAGAAGGCCACGCCGAGAGCAGCAGCGATGGGCGAGTCGCCAATGGCCTCGTACAGCTCCTTCTTCATCTTCTCCGTGACGCTCGACCCCTCTAAGTTCTCGGAGGATGGATCAAGTGGAGGGAGACCCAACTGAGATCGCGTCTTGGGGATGTAGACCTGGTCCTGATACAGATGTCCGTTCGCCGCGTGGTGCTTCGCGTGCGTTATGCGGAACGAGAAGTAGGGAACACCGATCCTGTGCAACGTACGTGCCTCAGCATTTGCAAAGCATCGCATCGCACATACCCCGAGTGCAAGATCCATCCAATGGTGTTGTTGAGCACCTTGGAGTCGGAGAACGCTTGGTGCCCACATTCGTGCCCGATGACCCAGAGGCCTGTCATGACGAGGCCGGCGGCGAACCCGTACGCAGCCCATATGCTCCACCAGGCAACGCTGTACATCGCCAGATGCGGGAGAGCGACATATCGCGGCGTGGCGAGATCAGACGCTAACGCTGCGAGCTTGTAGATGCAATACAGCAGCGCGAAGTCCCACACACTGTTGGGCAAGGAAACCAATCAGCGCTCGCCCAGCGTCAACATCGCGTGTGCCAGACGCACACGTAGACCCCAGAACGCAGTGCAGACCGTTGCATGCAGTGTGCTCTGTGCCAGGGGTACGACTTCAATTTTTGTCCGAGATAAGAAGACTTGCAGGCCCAAAGCGTACGGAATTGCGGAGAGCAGATCCTTGACAGTCAAAGCAGGCACAATGAAGTCCACCTGCTCGACCGTCTCGCGGGCGTCGTCGCTCTTGGTAGGACCAGGCATGCAAGAGAGTACTCGTCAAGTACGGAGGGAGAATCGGAGGATCCAGCGAAGAAGAAGACGTGGAATGCCCGGCATTCTCTTATGACGGACGGACGTGTGTGTTGGTGTTCATCGTGAGATAATAATAGCCGCATGGCTTTTGCAATGCGAAGCTGATATGCATCGCGGTGAAATGTCTGCGGAAGACGAAGCAATGTTTCTCTTCGGGTCGACGTTCTACAGTGCGAAAGAGGAAGACATGCCCCGCGCGGTGCATGCGAGGCGAACGTAATGCCGGTGGGTTCGCGCTCGTATCGATGGCGCAGATAGTCGGTGTCGCGCCGCGCGTAGCGACGAGCCCTGAGAGCGAGAAGACGCAGACCCGTTGGACTGGACATCCGCAGCGGATAACGACCAAGGCGCGATTGACGACGCAGAATCACGGCGCTTCCAACCTTCGAGTTCGAGGAGCGTCCATCTTGGGCTTCCGGATCCACGACGCCTAGAAAAGGCAAGCTCAGCATGAAGTAGTAGCAAACACGTCCCCCGCCGCTCGTTGGGAAATTACGCACGTTCATGACGAGCCGCTGCTGGCCGTCGACGACGGTCCTCTCTGCGCGATCGATGCTCGGCGTGTTCACTACTTGTGCCAAACGCTCGAGCACGTCAAGGTCCATGTTGTATCGCTCTGCGAGCTGCGCGACTTCATCGTTCGTCCGCAGGTCGCGCAATTCGTCGAGCAGCTGCGCGAGCGCCGACGCGTGCAGTTTATTGCGCGGCGGACGCGTGCGAGCGCCTTCGTCTTCCGACTGGACTTGTTGTGCGAACGCGCGCGATATTCGTTCGCTCTGGTGCGACGTAAGCAAATGCGTGGACGCCGCTGCAACGCGAAAGCGTCGACGCACTGTACCGCTCGTGGAACGCGACTCTATCGCGACTTGGCCTAGCTTGCTCAGGTTCGCGAGTAACTGTGGGTCCTTTGCGTCGGCGTCGATGGCTGCAAGACATTCGTATCAACGGCAAAGCCTGCCTAGGGTACTATGACGCACCTGCAGTTCGCGTCCCACTCGCGCGTGGTGGTAGAGAGGGCGCTGTCGGGTCTCCCGCTCGCGCCCCAGCCAACGCAGGTTTCGCTTTCGTCGCGCCAGACGCGGCCGAGGGGAGCTTGCGCGCCTTGCTGGCAGCACCACCCATTGTCTCGAAGGAAAGTCGGTCCACTCCGACGTCGCGTTCACTCAGAGAACTTCACGTGCAGGAAAGATGAGATGAGATGAGAAAAGATTTAAAATAACTGGCACATCGAGTATTCGTACAAAAGTACATAGGACAAGGAAGACCGGAGAGCAAACCAGAGCGACACGAGCACATGAATGGACATGGAACATACGCAGGCGAGCATGGTGCATAACGAGCGAGCAGTCCCCAGCAAGATCGAGCACGGTCAATCTGCCTTGGCGCTTGCTGGCGCTTTCTTCGATGCGGGCTTGGCCTTGGACGACGGCGCAGCCTTCGAGGACGGGGCGGCCTTCGACGATGGCTTCTTCGTCGACGCAGGTGCCTTCTTCGACGAGGCAGGTGTCTTCTTCGACGCGGCGCTGGCGCGAGGCTTCGCGGTCTTGGCCTTCGTTTCGGACGCAGCCTACAAGTGGTGTGTGAGCAGGAGGGCGCCGGCGATGAAGACGACGAGCATACCTTCTTGGCTGGTGTGCGCTTCGTGCTCGTCTTCGCCGTGACTGTAGCCTTCTTCGCTGCGCCCGTCTTGGCGGTCGCCTTCTTCGCCGGCGCAGCCTTGGTGGTGGTAGACTTCTTGGTGGTGGTGCTGGCGGCCTTGGGCTTCGCAGCGGCCTTCGTGGTCTTCGCGGTGGACGACTTGGCGGCGGCGGGCTTCTTAGTGGCGGCGGCAGTTGTCTTCTTGGTCGTGGTGGCCTTCTTGGTGGTCGCGGTAGACTTGGTGGCGGCGGCGGTCGTCTTGCGTGCAGCGGGTTTCGCCGCGGGGGCGTTCTGGCACAGGCGACGTTAGCGGTAGAGACGGGGGCGGAACGAGTGCGACGAGCTCACCTCCTTGCCGGCGTCGTTCTTGGGGACCTTGGGCGCAAGCTTGACCTTGCCCGAGGCACCTGGGAGAGCGTGAGCATGCGTGGCGTTAGGGGCGGCGGAGCCGGAAGATGGCGGGCACGGACCCTTTGGCAGGACGAAGATGCCCTTGTCGGCGCCGGTCTGGAGGGCGCGCGAGATCTGGTGGGTGGTGGAGGCGTTCATCTCCATGTTGTACTGCTGCTCGAGGTACCTGGGCGGGCAGCGTGAGCGGGATGCGGCGGGGAAAGGGGCGCGGGGCCAGGTCGGACGCACTTCTTGATGGTTGGGCGCGAGACGCCGGTCCTGGCCTCGTCCTTGTGCGCTGCGATGCACTCCTTGATCATGTCGATCGTCGACGGGCGGTCGGTGCGCTTGACGCCAGAGCGGCCTGTGGGAGTTGACGGGGTGAGACATGGGCGCGCGCGCAGACCCGACGCATGCACGCACTCTTCGCGCCAGCAGCCTTGGTCTTGGGCGCTGCGGCCTTGGTCTTGGTAGCGGTTGCGGTGGTCGACATTATTTCCGTGTGCTTGGGGGCGGGATGATGGTCGGCGGGACTGTGTCGAAGTTGGCGGGAGGGGCGATGTGGTGGGGGGAAACGAAAGAGACTCGAGGGTCGGGGGTGAACCGACCCGACCCACCTTTTGACCCAAAGCCACTTCCCCCGATCGGGCACGTGACCCGTCACAACAACCCCCAACAAATCCCCCTCGCACCTCGCTTTCAATCGGAGCTTCAGTCCTCTCGGGTTCGGCCGCGTCACTTCGCATCTATTCGTCGTCGCTATCAATATCCGCCTCCGCCATCTTCGCCGCCAGCTCCAGCTCTTCCAGCGGCCAGCCCACCGCGCCCTTGCCGACCTCGGTCTCTCCCACCTCGCGCCCCAGCGCAGACAGGCTTTCCGCACTGCGATGTTTAAATCAGCAATGGCGCGCACAAGGCGCGGACCGTGCTCAGTGCTCACGTTGCGTGCCGCGCAATCCAGACACAATAGTCCTCGACCCAGACCTTCGAGTACACATAGTACACATCGTGCCCGGCCAGTATCGCGTTCGCCTCGAGCAGCACGCGCAACACGGCCTTGACCCCGAGTCCTAGCACTTTGCCCACATCTGCGCGCACACGCTCGCACAGCGCAAATGAACGGTAGAGCGGGTAGCACAGCGCGCGTCTGTACGAGGCCACGACCGTCTCGCGCACCGTCGCATGCGTGCTCAGTGCCACAAAGCACGGCGTCAGCGCGCTAATCGTCCACGCCGACTCGCTCGTAGGGTCGCGCCCCGTGGCCCGCGCGTCGTAAAAGTACGAGAACAGCACGGACACCAGCGTGACGTGGAGCTGGCGCGCTTGTCCTGCGTCGATAAGGTCTGCCCGATCGTTAGCCTCGCACGTGTGGGCCACGTCGTGCACGCACATTCTCGTCGTGGCAGCCGGAGCTGCGCGAGTACCTCGGCCTCGTCAAACTCGTCATCCCTGAACGGATACTCCCACTCGATGATGCCCCGGATCTCTTCGTCCTGTATGTAGTCCATCCTGGTGCTGCTCGTCAGGTCTCGCCACGGACGGCGACCTGGAAGACGCGCACATATAGTACTCCTCATCCCACTTCTTCTCTTCCGACTCGCGCAGCTTGCCGGACCGTTCGCTTGCGGGCAACGTCTCAATGTCGAGGCCGAGCACATTCACGTCGTTTTCAGCATGCGCGACATGGGTGAAGAGCCCGCTGTGCAAGTTCAGAAACCCGTAGCTTTGCTTTTGGCCGGTCAACAGCTCCTCTACCGGTGCGACCTGCTGTGGCAGCTGCCAGTCGTTTTCCGCGGCTAGCTCGCAATGAGGACCACGGCATACATAAATCGTGCGCACAGTCGCACCTTGCAAGATAGCATCCTCCTCGTCGAGTACTTCAATTAACGGAGGCTGCTCTCTGTCTCTGCTGCCCTCTGGCGCAAGGAGCTTTGGGAGCAGATCGAGATCTGGAAAACTTTCGCCCTTGACCTGCTTGGACACGGTGATCGTGAGGTCGCCGCTTGATGGATCGTAGCGGGCGTTGGACTCGTCGTCGTCCACGACTCCGCCAGTGCCCTCAAAGACGAGCCTGAGAAAGTAGGGGTTTACATGTACGACGAGGGTGGTGTCTTGAGCGATAATTTCGACGTCGCGCGCCTATATGCTTTAAGCGTGTTTTTCCTTTTTTTTCGCGTGCCCGGGCCTTATATAAAGAGGGCTTACGCGGATTGCTGGCACGTGGAGGACGACGACGAGCGAGGCCTCGTTCTGGGAGCAGGCGAACCGCGGTGTGATCATGGCAGCTGCTGCAGTGCCAGGCGAAGTTCAAGAGACGAAGTCCGCCCAGCGCGTGCCGCTTTCGCGCCAGCCAAGTCGAGACCGCATCCGCGCTGTCATGTCGCGTCCAGTTAACGGCCGACATGCCAACCCCGCGTCCTCTGCCTACATGGATCCCCAGGTGCGCACCGCTCGTCGTCGCGCTTTACCACTAGGCTAATGCCCGCCCGCCCAGGTGCTCCCAGCGCTGCCCGCGCTGGCCACCGTAGAGCAGTACATCATCGCAGAGAAGCGCGGCAACTGCATGCCTGTCTTCGTCGAGCTCCCTGCCCACTTCCTCACGCCCTGCATGGCCTACATGCGCATAGCCAAGGACTCCAAATACTCCTTCCTGCTCGAGTCCGTTCTCGGCGGCGAGAGCGTCGCACGGTTCTCGTTCATCGGCGCCGGTGCGTCCGAACCCTTTGCTGGCCAAGTCATGCGCGCTTACGCTGGCCGTATGCAGACCCGTTCAAGGTTGTGCGCGTAGGGCCCGGTCTCGATGCGCAGGGCGACCCGATGACCGCCCTCCAGAAGGAGCTCTCCGTCTACAAGTACATCAAGATCCCAGAGGTCCCTACGTTCACAGGTGCGTGCCCAAGAACATCAATTCCCGGTGTCTAATCGACCTGCGCAGGCGGCGCCATCGGCTATGTATCTTTCGACTGTGTGCGCTATTTCGAGCCCAAGACGAAGCGGCCGCTGCAGGATCCGCTGGGCATCCCAGAGGCCGTGTTCATGCTCGCCGACACGCTCGTCGTGTTCGACCACCTGTTCCAGACGCTCAAGGTCGTCTCGCATGTCTTCTGCCCGTCGTCCGCGTCCACCGTCAACCTCACGTTCACCTACAACACCGCCGTCGCGAAGGCGCGCCGCATCGCCAAAATGCTCCTCAACACGGCCAGCCCGCTCACCGTGCCGCAGGCGCCCATCACGCCCGGCGCTACGGCCGTCTCGAACGTCGGGCCTACGGGCTACAAGCGTTTCGTGACCAAGCTAAAGGAGCACATTGTCAAGGGCGACATCATCCAAGCCGTGCCGAGCCAGCGCCTGAAACGCGAAACGTCGTTGCACCCGTTCAATGCGTATCTGCGCTTACGGCAGGTTAATCCGAGCCCGTATCTTTTCTACCTCGACTGCGGCGACCTGCAGATTGTTGGCGCGAGCCCAGAGACGTTGTGTAAGGTCGAGCGCAACAAGGTGTACAACCACGCCATTGCGGGGACGACGCACCGCGGCGAAACGGCGGAGGGTGCGTTTAGTGCTTCGTTCTGAAGTGGTCATACTGACGTTTAGGGCACAGAGGATGACAGGCTGGGCAAAGAGCTGCAAGCTTCGGAGAAGGATCGCGCGGAGCATATCATGCTCGTCGACCTCGCGCGGAACGACGTGAACCGTGTCTGCGAACCTGCGACCGTCAAGGTCGACGAGCTGATGAAGCTCGAAAGGTTCTCGCACGTTATCCACCTCACGTCGCAGGTCTCCGGCATCCTGCGCCCCGACAAGACACGCTTCGATGCATTCCGCTCTATCTTCCCAGCTGGCACCGTCAGCGGTGCTCCAAAGATAAAAGCTATCGAGCTCATCTCAGAGCTCGAGGGTGAGCGGCGTGGGGTGTACGCCGGCGCGGTTGGCCGCTGGGACTTCGCGGACGACGAGATGGACACCTGCATCGCGATCCGTACCATGACGTTCAAGGATGGCGCGGTGTACTTGCAAGCGGGTGGCGGTATAGTCTACGACAGCATCGAAGACGATGAGTATGTCGAGACGCTGAACAAGCTGAAGGCCAACATCAAAACGATCGACCAGGCTGAGCGTAAGTGCTAACATTCGCATCCTTAGTGCAGCGGTGCTCACTTACTCTCGCAGGGTATCATTACGAGCTGCAGCAGGCGCTGGGAGACACCACCTGAGTACTTACTTGTAACTATCACCTTACTTGTCCTTATCCTTGTGTCATCTATTGCTGTCGAAGTTCAGGATTCTGGATTATTACGCTCACTATGGTATACTGCCTTGGCTCACGCGAGGAATACTGCGCAGACTTCCCGGTGTTGATGTGAAGATGCCTACAGGCAGCGGCGCAGAGGATGTGATGTTGGGTACGTATCACACTACCCGAAAAGGGTGAAAGCATACAAAAGCAAAGCGAACAGATACATGACCGGGGGTGGCGCCACTGTGCTCGCGCCGGAATATAGTCAGGCGACACCACCGTCCTCCACAGACTCGGGAAGCGCATTGGAGCCGCTACCACAGCCCGAGCTGAGCGGCGTGGAGCCCACAGCGATCTCGATGTTTCCTCCGCCAGTCAAATCATCGAAGCTCAGCCAGCATACCGTATCCTTGACTTCACCTACAGATGTGTCAGCCTCACGCTGAAGCATAGTTTCACTACATACCGTTGACCGTGATGCTCTGGACGAAAAGGTTCGTGCCGGCAGCGGGAGTTGCGTTCAGCGTTCCGCGATCGAAGTTCTTGACAGACACAGTCGTAGTGGTGCCGAGCACGTCGTTCCGCAATGTGTAGCTGGATACGAACGGCGAGCCAAGCAACAGTTGCCTCGTTGCAGGTATTGGGTACAAGCCGAGAAGGTGGAAGACAAGGAGGGCAGCCATCGCACCGGAATCTAGTTTGTGTGAGCACACGTCTGGGTTTCAAGAAGCGAGAGCACTGACCATCGTTTCCAGGTATCTATGGATGATAGAAACCGACTGTAAGCAAAGTGGAAGAGCGCTGTAACACGTGCGGACATACCCCGTTGGTGCTTGTGCCAAACTTCTGATACACGACTTGTCTTATACGGGCCGCGCTCAGGTCGGGACGGTTGGCGTAGTGATACAGCCACGGGGTCTCGAATGAGGGCTCGTTACCTGCGAGGAAGTAGCCTCCTGCGAAATACCGGTCCCTATAGATGTTGATCAGCGCTCCGTGCAAGACATTCAATCTGGAACGCTACCAACAGACGCTTTATGAAAGTAGCTGCACCACCCATCAGGCTAACGAGCGAGGCGACAGAGTGCGGTGCCCAGAACGAGTACTCGAAGGAGCTTGATTCGTAGAAACCGGTATCGTTGTCGTCACCGCGAGCACACGAATGCGAGCCAGAGTCGACAGGAGAACAGGCATCCGGCGGCGTGTAGATGAATGTGCCATTCTGGAAGCGTGCGACAGCGCTCAGAGGTTCTGTTGGTGGAAGAATTGGCGAAGCGTACCTTGAACCGCTTCTGCATATACCCAGTGAAGCCGTCGTAGTTCACACTTGCGTCCCACAGATTCTTAAAGTTCAGGCTCCTGTTTGTGTACTTGACAACGTCGTCCTCGGACTTGTCGAGGGCGCGGGCTGCCTGGGCCACAGCAAAGTCGTTGAATGCGTATTCCAGCGACCGCGATACTTCGCGCGTTGCGAGACCAGTGGTTGCACGGGTCGCCGATCCTGGTACGTCGTGCTAGTCAGTCGCAGCCTGCGTGTGGGACGAAGGAGCGTACCATCGGGAGTTCCCCCGTTCGCTTCGATGATGCACTGGTCACGCACTGCTGCACACCATTCTGTGTTGGGGTTGGGCTGCGTGTCGTTGATGCAGATGGTGTACTCTGATAGGACACGTCTTGAGTATCCACGTTCACCCGCTGTTACAGATCATACCGTCCGTGCAGAACTGGGCGTTCGTTCCTGGAGAGCAGTGTTTAGGCTTGTAGTTGCTGCCAATGTATCTAGATGAACGAACCATCAGCAGGGTTCAGCTTTACAGCGAAGGACATACGGATCGCCATTGGCGCAGACGTGGTTGGGCAAGCACTCGTTCAAATCCCCCGCGCAATATGCACCAGTTTTCTCTGTGCTTCGGTGAGCAGAGTGTTTGGCAAAAGCGGACGATGCACATACTCTTGCATTGGTTGTTGAGGCACTGGAACCCGTCGGAGCCGCAGAGTGAAACTAGTTCAAGGTCACCTTCTACGTCACACAGACCGTGACGAATACCGTTAACACGTACGCCCGGTGTCCCCGCAGTCCGCGGCTGTCGTGCACTTCCCGTTGGCTTTTGATGTGCCCGTGCCTAACCGACAAATGCATGCAGTGTCAGCAGCGAGGATATATACGCAAATTGGTGACGCACATCGATCGAATGGGATGTAGCCAAAGCGCTTCCAGACATCGTTCTGACGTCCATAACGGTACCAGTCGCTTGGCGTCTCCTCGGCCGTCGTGACGAGCGCGGTGTACAGGTCGTCTGTGTTCACGTGGAGGTCGGTCGCATGGTCTGCGTATTTGACCGCGAAGTCCCCCAGTACGGGCATGCCGTTCGAGCCGCCTTGAATGTAGCCACTGCAATGAAACGCGTTTAGAGACAGGCGATGTAATACACGCAGGACGTACGCTTTAGTGCTCACGCGGCATTCCGGGATAAAGCCTGTATGCGCGGGTTAGGCAAGGAGGACAGTGAACACTCTTACAGACCGTCAGCACGCCAGCCGTCAATGTAACTGCGAACCATCTCCGCCCATTGGCGAGGCCAAAGCAAAGATATGAGGGGATGTTCAGTGCGGAATGTATCCCACGAGCTGGTAAAAGTTCAGATGCATGGTGGTATTTTGAACGCTGAGGACACACCAAAACATTGAGTCGTCTGGAGATTGTTCGATGTCGTCAGGAAGTGCAACCGTGTCTACCTGATTTTACTCACAGAATGGCTCTTGGCTTGATGAATACGGGTTCTCTTCCGAGAAGTTAGCAGGCACGAGCGCTGCGCGGTAAAGCTGTAGGAATGGCACGTTAAGGGCGCAAACTATTGTTGATCTTCGCGGATGCCTCACCGAAGAATAGAGCAATTCGAGCACAGTAGCGTCCTCGACCTTGGTATCGACTGAAACAGCGGACAGCCTGTTCTCCCAGGCCTGCTCCGAGGCAGAGTGAACAGCGTCCCAGTCCCAATCCGGGACTTCTGTTTCAGCGTTGGCGCATGCATTCGCTGTGCTGTGCATCGAGATGCCGAAGCGGAGTGTAACAGAGTCGTTGGTGCCCTTCAGAGACAACAGCGCGCCAGCGTCTACAGCGTAACCGCCGTCTGCATACGCGTACGACACGGACGTAGTGTTCACTGTTGGATTGCCTGCATTGTACGTGCCAGATGTGACCAACGACTGCCCCCCTGAAGGAGGAAGGAAATCGTAGCAGCCAAACGTCGTGTAGTTAAACGTGCCGTAAGACTTCGCCTGTCAGTGTACTTTGCAGCTCAATGCGCGGAGTCGCACACACCTGGAGGAAGGTGCCTTGCAGTTGGATGCGGCCCTTCGTGGGGTCGAGACTGAGAGAGCCACCGCGGAACGACCGCTGCAAGTCGTTCGAAAGATCGACGACGACCAAGTTGCTGCTGGATCCAGCTGGGTATGTGAAGCGCACGAGGCCTGCGCGTCGTGTGGTAGTCGCTTCAATGTGGATGCCCGTAGTGAGCGTCGAGGAGAAATAACCGGGAGAGGCGGCATCGCCAGCAGTGCGCTGGACTTTGCTAGATGGTTCGCGTGAGCGCTAGCTCAGAATATGTTCGCAGAAAGTAACAGTGACGTACCGTTTCGCAAGCGTTACGGGGCATGAGGTGAAGTCGCAGTTCGCGAGAGGGAAGAGCGGGAACACGCCCCATCCACCAGCGGCGTTGCCGCCTGTCCCTTCATCGTGCATCAAGGAAATGCCTGGGCAAATGAATGTGTCAAGGAATGCAAGAGACCTGAGCTGAGCACGTACCTGTTACGGAGAAGTTCCCTGCCTTATAGCCTGCCTGGCGCGGCGATGTGTCCATGTCAATGCCGACCTGCAGGTCCATAGTCAGTTCATGCACTGATTTCTGGCGAAGAGTTGCGCGCCTTGGCCATCGCATTCGGTACTGCTGCACCAGGGAACGCATTGCCATCGGAGCCCGTGCCAATAAATAGATCAACGAGCGGGGCGAACTGGGCGGTCGTCGCCGCTGCGAAAGAAAGCGTCAAGAGACCTCGTAGCATTGCCGAGGAACCTTCAGCAGACGGTGGTGAAAGTAAGAGAACAAGGAACGGGAGCGCTGCAACGTGACCAAATGTGATGAATCTGGAGATGCGCTGCTGTCACTGCGCAGAGTCCAACGGCTTGGGGTTGATGTGCAAACGCGGACGCCGAACATGAACTGCAGGCCTGATATACGGAGCGCCGTGGACAGTCGAACGTGCTTGAGCGCGCCAGCTCGACATGGGGCGCGAAGCTCGGCGTCTTTCAAGATCCAGGATGGGCCACATGGCGCGGACCCGATGCCTCCAACGCTCGTGTCAGCGATCAGACGTATTTCGAGTCATATGACCGGCACGCGTCAAAGATGCATCCCAGTCCCAGCTACGACGACCAGGTTCCAGCTGGATTACAGACAATGTCCATTGTCTGGCGAGGGCGGCGACCTGGCGTGAGAGGACAAATGTCAAGAGCCAAGTCCGCATGGAACGAAGCGTCCGCCAGCAGAACGGTTCTCGGCGCCTGCCTCATTCCATGCAGTGCAGCATGCGCACGCGCTCAGAATGTGCAATAGCCCTGGCCATGGGAGATTTTTGACTGTGGACTGCGCTCTGGTCTTATCTGCCTCGCTGGGTGTATTTTATGCGAGCTCTACCAGACAAATGCCAAGACGCTCATGGCTGCCGCTAAACTCCTTCAAGCTGTCCTGGACAAGACATTGTTCCGCATTCCGCAGTTCTTGCGCAAACCACCATGTCGGACGCTGCGACGAGCGAGAATGACTCGTACTGGATACCCCGTCGCGTTGCTCTGGTCGTCGGTGGTTTGCTCGTCGTCTATCTCACCGTCAACCCTACTGTATTCGCGATGCTTACTGTTGGAGTTGCTCTGTCCGGCGTCCTAACTCGCTACCGCGCACACTACGCACCGATCCGTCAGCCTCTCGACATCGAGGCCAAAGTGCCAACGACAGCCCCTGTCACTTCGTACCTCGATGTTCTGCTCCGGGTCCGTCGCGCTGAAGGCTATCGCGGCTTACTGAGAGGCGCAGGTGAAAGGATTTCGCCTCCTTGCATCCTGGTGCTGACAATGTTGCAGTCCCTACGACATTCGTCACATTGGTCTGGCGCATCCTCCCGTATTTCCTGCCTTGGCACGAGGTTCAACACCTGTTCTGGCATGCGCTGCCTGACGGAGAGCTTGGGACGCTGTGTGCTCAGTTGACCTGGCTTGCCATCTCCATCCCCCTGCTCGTCATCGTCAACCGGTACGCAGCCGCTACGAATAGGCATCTGACTGCTAAACGTTATATACAGCGAAGTTACAGGACCGTATCTGTTAAACTGGAAGGCGCCGCGCACCGCGTTCGCGTCCTTGTTCTCGCAGAGCGAACGAAGCCGACCGTGGACCCTTCTCTGGACGGCCTCTCCTCTCGTTGTCGCAGAGATCATCCGGTTATCGTTCGTCCATGCTTCCGATTCCGCCTGCCTTTTCGTTGAACAATACGCCAACGAGTACATGCGCGGCGATCCGGTGCTCAAGGAGCACCTGGAAAGAGGGCTGGAAAGAGGGCCGTTGACGCTCCCGCTTGCTCTGATCATCGCTCAGTCGATGGCTGTTGTTGCCGTGATCAAGGGCTTGACCGCCATTCTTGTCTGCCCATTGGAAGTCGCTGTTGTCAGACTCTCCTGTCAACGTCCTGGATCTGTCAGCGAAGTCGATCCCGAAGAGCAGGCTCACAAAGAAGCCATATCCGAGGGCACCCCCGAGCCAGTCATTCGGTGAGCAGAACGCTGAATAAGAATTCAGAAGACGCTGGCTTACAATGGCATAGTGTGCGGGATACGTCGTACAATGGTTTGTGGGATTGTCTGTCGACCGTTCGGCGAGAGGAGGGATGGAGTGCGTTATACCGAGCATTCTGGGTGACGCTACTCTTCATGCACGGCCCTGTATTCGATGCATTTTCGATCCGGTGGTAGTAGGTGTAGGGTTCCGCTTTCGTATCTATCATATACTAAACTTGCAGCTCGAGTGGCTACGATAGTCTAACAACGAAGCTTGAGAGGTATATGTGCAAGCATTGGGCAAGACTTGCGCATGACGTCAATCTGATGCTACCATGCAGGGCTTTGATGAATCCCACGTCGTCTTTCCCACAGTTCAGTTCATCAAAGCCGACTGCTTCTTTGTCGCTGTGTGCCCGCGTTGCGGGTGTGCACACGTTCAGAGAGACCAGGCCATTCTCATACACATAATTACATGGCACACTCCCATGGCAGAACTTTTCTTGTCAGTCTCCTGCTGCATTCAAGATCCTCCGCGGCCACGCGTACTTGGCAACGTGCAAAACGTCATCGACCCAATTGCAACATGGCAACAGCACCGATCATCTGCTTCTCCAAATCCCATGTTGTCCCGCATGGGTACCCTCGCGGCCCGCGCGAGCGTTCCTAGCGGGATCACTCATATATAACGCGAAGGCGCGATCGCCGCCCGGGTCGCACTTTAACGGACAGCGCGACTCATAACCCGCGTCGCGGAGCCTCCTCGACCCCTCCTTCCCCACCTTCTCCTCGCTTTCGCCTCCCTCCCCGCGCACGCTCCTCCCAGGCGCAATGAAAGCTGCTCTTGCGGTCGTTTTTTCGGCGCTTTGCCTCAACGGCTCAGGTTCGCAGTTCCAGTCGCCGTTCTCGCCTCATGTCTCATACTTTCCAGTCCTTGCCGCTTGGGTTACTCCCAAGTTCAAACTGAACACGGCGTCTGGATGGACCGCGCATGGCGTAGCCAACGGTCTTGCCACCCCGCGTTCACTCGTATTCGATAGCGCGGGTCATCTCCTTGTCCTCGAGAAAGGGACAGGCATCGTCGCCTTCACCCTCAACTCTGATGGCAGCGTCGCCAGCAAGACAACTGTTCTCTCGTACTCGTATCCCAACCACGGCCTTGCCCTTAGCGTTGATGGGAAGACGCTCTTTGCCAGGCAAGTTGGACGCCATTCGCGTCCGCACCTGCTAACTTCAGCTCTCCAGTTCGTCAAATACGGCGTGGAAGTGGGATTACAACGCAACGAGCCTCAAGGTGTCGAACCAGAAGAAGGTCGTGACCGGAATGGACAACGACGACCACGTGACGCGGACCCTTCTCGTTTCTTCCGCCCATCCGTCCCTCCTCATCGTGTCTCGCGGGTCGAACAATAACCTCGACATGGGCGCAACAGCCAGTTCCGGCCGTGCCCAAGTTAAGGTCTTCGACTGGACCAAGCTCCCGTCCGGTGATGTTGGCTACGACTTCACGTCGCAGGGCAAGATCCTGGGGTACGGTGTACGCAACGAAGTTGGCTTGGTAGAGGATGGTGCCGGCCGCGTCTGGGGCGTGGAGAATAGCGCAGACAACCTCGTTCGCGTCCGCTCCGGAGTGTCATACGACGTTCATCAGGATAACCCCGGCGAGAAGCTTCACCTTTGTCCGTCCAATCTTAATCTCCATTCGCTATATCACTGACTGTTGGATAGTCGGAGACGCGCAGTCTGTCTCGAGTGGCCCCAACTACGGCTATCCCAACTGCTTTTCCGTCTGGAACCCGTCGTCCGGCTTCCCATCGTCCGACAGCTTCAAAACAGGAGACTGGTTCGTTCAGCAGCCAAACTCGTCCGCCATCGACACCGCATGGTGTAACAGCAACACCGTCAAGCCCAAGCTGCTCTTTCAGGCCCATTCCGCGCCCCTCGACATCAAGCTTGGGCCGAAGAGCGATCCGCGTGCATACGGTGAGTTTGCCGACAAGCTGACTGCAAACCAACTGACCCCTCCCCCAGTTGCATTCCACGGGTCATGGAATCGCAGTCCTCCGACAGGTTACAAAGTAGTAGCGGTCCCGGGAGCAATCTCTTCCAGCGCGTGGAACCCGACAGCAAGCATCACCAGCACAACCGGTTACGTCGACATCCTCACGAATTCTAACGTGACGAGCTGCCCTGGCAGCTGCTTCAGACCCGCGGGCTTGGTATTCAACAGCGACGGCACTCGCTTGTATGTAGCCAGCGACGCAACTGGTGAAGTGTTCATGCTGCAGCGCTCTTGAACGGTACATGTAAATGATGGTGCCGTGCTCGCTTTTACGAGGCGCATCTCTTCCTATCTTAATATGTAATCTAGCACTGTCGTTACTTCTTTTATTCAGTACACGCTGCAGTATATTTGTGACACTGGAGACTCAACCGTGACAGACAGCTGAAAGTCGAAGAAATCGTCGCTCCTGCTTTATATAGTCGGGCTACCAGAGTGCGTGTACATGTCGCCAAGTGGTCCGCGCCAATGTAAGCAAGCACGCTCCGACCAGGAAACTAAGCATCCTGTTTTACACAGATGCGTAAGCGAGCAAATTGGAGCATACGTGCATCGCGCATATGTAACGTGCCAGGGAGATCCAATCTGTTGTCTTACATCGGGAAAGATATTACATGCGGCGTCAAACATGATAGCGCATCAGAGAGCTACGAAAGCGCGAAGAGCGAGTTGGTGCAAATGGTATCAAAGCGGGACATGCGCGCATGCAATTGCTAACATCGGAGAATCCAGGTGTGGATGGGAAAGAGGGGAGGCCCTACTACAGCGCCCACGCGCAGTGCAGGATGCTATATGAGTGGAACGCCTGGTCGAAGGAGTCAGTCAGGAGGTGCCGAGAGGAAGACATCGCTCGTACCATTGTCCTGCAGGACCGCCAAAATTCGTTCGATACTCCACTCCTCCGGCGGATCCAAGTTAGACACGGTCGGGGCATCCATAACATCGTCGCCTAGGATGGGCACACTCGAGTCCTTCGATTTACTGTCACAAGGCGGCGGACTGCCCTGTAACGTCGCAGAAAGGTCTTCTTCGTTCAGAGTATCATCTGAGCCGTCGGCATCCGACATGTCCTGATCCGCCATGTCTGAATGTACGAGTATCGTGCGTACTGGGATAGTTGGCATCGGTCCACTAGGGCAAGCCAACCGGTCCCGCGCGAGCGCAAGTACGTCGCGCGTGCAGTAAACGTGCAGGCCGTGAGTGATGGATGCGTTGTCCCAGTCGTCAGTTCCAGTTGACGCGCTGCGAACATCGTCCAGGAGCCCTTCGATACCTGCCGCCTCTCCGAGGAGCTGGATCTCGTCCGCGGTCAGGCCGCAAGCAGTGGCAAGCTCGCGGGAGTGAGTCAGATCGTTGATGCCGTGCTCGTAGAAGTCGAAGTCGTCGAAAGGTGCGCGCGTTCCTACGTCCGCACCGACCATCAATCCCCTCAAGATTCGACCTTCGACCAAGTCTTTCAAGATGGGCCGCATCACGCGCAACCCGACCACATACTCCGCTTGGCTCGGAACGTCGACAAATGGGGCTGTGTAGTTATCGATGGCGAGGAAGACCTTGTAGCCCGAGCGGTGCGCGGCCCACTATGAGCAGATGTCAGAAGAGGCTGCGGATATAAGGATGACTGAACTCACGATTGCCGATGCGTACGTATGACCGCTCGCAAGCACTGGCGCAGCATTGAGGCCGAGTCGATTCGAGTATCTGGACACGAAATCTCGCCCGACGGCGCGCAAGAACGTATCGCACTCGTCGTGCACTTCATCCCGTGTCATGTCGTGACGAAATTGCAAGTCGGCGAAGTCGAGATGCATGATCATCAACTGGCCTGCTGCGTCCATGTCCCTCATGTGCAGAGGGACGTAGTCGCGGGGAAGACTAGAATAATAGGCCGGAGGGTGATCGACGTCGAAGTAGGTCGTGAGAATAGACAACAGCGTCGATTTAGCGAAACCAGAGGGCCGACGAAGGACAGGCAATCTATGGCGGTACGGTTGACTGAGCTGTGGTAGCACGAAACGTGTCTTGTCGACGAGAACTAGACCCCAGATGGTGCACATCTTTGCGTAATCGATAGACCTGTCGCTGGGCAGTCGCGGCTGTCACGACGTTGGGAAAGACACGCACAGCGAAGGAGATGGCGCTTACTGTGCTATCGGAGGGCTCAAACGCGAGCTTGAACACGGCACTAGAATTGCGCTCGTAAATGGTGCATGCTGGACGGCGAGCATCTTGTTGCACCCGCAGCAGAGAGCGAGGCTCACAGCCACCTGAAGAGTCCTGAGCACAGTATGCAGTCAAATAATAGTTGAACTTACCTGTGTCTTCACTGCTGAGGACGAGGTGGATAGCAAAAGGATCGACTGGAGGTCGCAGTCGACTTAAGGGGTAATTGGGGGGTAGAAGAGCCTCATCGACAGGCTGGTACGTGCTGGCCGCCTCGAGAAGGAGTTCTTGCTTCGGGTACCAGACGCGTTCACCGATGCGCGTCCGGCAGTGACAGAACACATCGTGGTGACGCGACATGTCCTCCACGAGGTCGGCAATGGTAGGCTGCGCAATCCCCTCAAACGCGGCGATATCCAGCGTGTAAACGTAGTCCCCATCGTGATTCAGGAGGGCGCACTGACGATAGACGTCTTCGGTCTGGTCCGTGTCCATGGCGCGCGGTGGCAAACTAGATGGCGGAGCACGAAGCCGTTCCAACCGTTCTAGCTGACGGTTGCTTCCAGCCATGGCAGAGACGATCGAAATCTTCGTCGCGAACTCGACCTCTACTCCATGCACCATTCATATGAGCGTGCGATATTACAGGCGCGCCAGGACGGTCAATAATCTCCTCACTTTCGTTCGCAATCAGCACTGGCGACAGTCTGCAGACTTTTGGCGTAGGAAGTTGCGCCGCAAGTAGCCATGCAACTCAGATCGAGGTGTACGATTTGACCCTGTACGTTTGCCGGATCGAATGTAGAGATATTTGTCAGGAGAGATAGACGAGGGTCAGGAGCAAGAAGTGGCGCAGACTCCGCTCCTGCCAGGTTCCTCGCATCTCTCCCAATCTAAATACGCAATTTAGAACTGTCGTTATACACACAACACTCTTTATCGTCATGCCACGCCACGAGCCTGAGTTTGAGCCAGCGTTCCAACACATCGACGCGACACTCAGGCTGTTGAACATTGTCGCTGGTGACGTGATCAGTCGTGACCATGGATGAAGGGGACTCTAAATACCTGGCCACATCCAGAACAGGCGGCACTGTCTGACCCGACGGTCAGCAATGATGTTGGCCCTCTGCCCGATCTCAGTCACTTCAAGGGTAGTCACTCAAGGGTAGAAGACAGGGACCTTTGCACGTGTTCAAACGGCGGGTAAAAAAAAACTGAACGAATCACACAAGCACATATGTCGATAGCTAGCATGGGAAAGCGGAAGAGCGCGATAACACGACGGAGACACCCACCAGAATGTCGAGATACGTTCCAACAGCATGTCCAGATAGCCTTCAGCTCCAGTCGTCGTCAAAGGGTTCGTACCCCATATCGTCATCGCCACCGAGCCACTCCTCAGCCACCTGAACAACGGCGACTTTCCTGGGAGGACTACCAGAGGGGCCTAAAGGCAAGGTCAGCGTTGGCATTACCGTTTTGGAAACAAACTTACAGGCTTTAGCCGCGTAGCTACCCCTGAGTGACTGTTCAATCTCGTCGTCGACCAGAGTATCATCGGAGTCACCACGTTCCGACTCCTCGCTGTCCACAACGTTCTGGAGGGGGACGTGGATTACGGTCACCGTCACAAGGGCGGACGACGGGGATTGATGTGGTTCCAGGCGTTGTCGTGCAAGCGCCAAGATATCTCGGGTGCAGAAGATCGGTAGCGAGTTACCAGCAATAATCGCCGTCTGCTGGTCTTGACTGTGCGCGGATGCACGGTGTACATCAGCCAGAAGATTGTCGATGTCGGCAGCAGCTCCGAGCGCCTGAACCTCGTCCGGCGTGAGGCCGAATGCTGTGGACAGTTCGCCAGTACGGGTGAGATCCTGCGTCGACTGCTGGAAATGCTCCCAGTCGCCAAAGGGCGTGTACGTCCCAAGATCGGTGCCGACCATGATACCGCGGCGGATTCGGCCTTCAGCGAAGTCTTGTAGGATAGGGTTGATGATTTGCAGGCCTATAATGTCTTCCCACAGCGCGTATTGAGCGTCGCTGAAAGGCGCAGTGTAATTGTCGATGGCCAGAAACACTTCGTATCCTGCATCACGGGCGCGGTACTGAAAGGAATGCGTATCAGATAGATTCATGGTAAGGGTGATGCTTACGATAGCCGAGTAGTAGTTATAGCCGGCGTCAGAGACAGGCGAGACATCGGGCAGGATATTAACGTAGCGCTTGACGAAGTTTGTGCCCACAACCCCGAGGAAGCGGTCGCATTCAGCGAACATCGCCCTCTGTGACATGGTGCGGACGAAACGCAATTCCGCGAAGTCCATATGTAAGATCATCATGCGGGCAGCATTGTCGAGGTAGTCGAGGTGCGGAGGGATTTCGTCGCAGTCCATGTTGGAATAGTACGCAGGGAGGCACGCGACGTCAAAGTATGTCGTCAATACGGAGAGAAGCGTCGTTTTGCCGAACCCAGCAGGGCGACGGAGTACGGCCAACCGACTAGGGTCAGGTTGGCTGAATTGCGGTAAGACGAAACGGGTCTTGTCGACCACAATCAAGCCCTTCGTGGTGCACATCTCGGCATAGTTCACACATGTATCGTCGGGCAAGAGCGGCTGGTAATGCATGAGTCACGGCGGTGGGCAAATCTGCGCGACGTACCTTAGTACCCGCGAGCTTGAGGACGCCAGCGTCGTTGTGCTCAATCACCTCGCAAGGTGGCAAGAAGTCCGGGGGGTGTACAGGTAGAAGAGAGCGGTCTGCAATCGCCAGTTAGACACCCAATAACAACTGAACTAGACATTGACGCACTTCCTGGATGGCCTACGACGACCAAATGGACTGCGTCCGGTTCGAGCCCCCGGTTGATCTCGCCCAAGGTACGGGTGACTGGCACGGGGTGCGATGTGGGTTCAAATGTCTCGACCATGCTGTTGAGGTACCAGACTTCGCCACCGACGCGTACGGAGCAGCCACAGGTCTGCGCGTGATCTTGTGTCATTAAACGCAAGAGATCGCCTATAGTGGTAGTGGGCGGAATCTGCTCGTCAAGATAGACGGCGAAGACGTAGTCGTCGTGGTTTGTGAGTCCGCATCTGAACACTCTGACCGGTGAGTCCATCGCCGTGAAGCTGGGGATGCCGGTCGGACAACGAAACCGTTCCGCCACCTCAACCATCGGCGATGGCCGGGTGGCGAACTTCCTCTCACCATGGATGTCCTCTCGGTCGTCATGATATCTGGGAACCACCGTAAGATTCTACATTCTCGCCATTCTCTCCAGTCGCTCGCGATTGCCGACTTCCGCTACGTCGACAAGTTGATCGAGCACGTTCAGACCGATCACGCGCGGAGGTGTCTCTGCAAAGATACCCAGCTGGAGAACAAGTTGTGGATCTCTACCAGTAGCACCGCGGTCAGGTCTCCGGTCAATTTCGCATCATTGACCCCCTTTCCACCCAACGCAACGACCGCAGACGTACTTCGCAGATCGCCACTCCTCCTTTACGTTCGCCTGCAGGAGTCGAAAAAGCGGCAGCGCAGTCCTCAGCCTGAGGACACAGCACCCCGCAAGGCTCTGCGACCCCCCCTCGTCTCGAAGGGCAAAGCCCTCTCCCTCGTCTCGAAGGGCGACAAACTGCTTCAGATCGTGCAGACGTCTGCGTCCAGTCCTGAACCGGGATGGGTTAGTCTGTCGTTCTGTTACGCACGCATGAGGCTTATTACTCGGATTCAACAGGAAACGCGTGGAAACTTTCGAGCCGCTTTAAACACACCTAATGGCGTGCTCATAGACAATAGCGCGGCGTTGGGTGCCGTCTGCAACAAAGCTCTCGTCGACCCCAAAAGTCGCGTCTGCGTTCTGTTCGCTTCGCCAAGCGAGTTTTCTGCCAAGCGATTCTCTTCCACCCTCGCATTTGCATATGACATGTCCACCCCCGGCTTATTCTCTAGCATTTCCAACAAGATTGACTTCTTGGGGCAACTTGCTTCACCGACGTACGCCGTTCTCGAACTGGATTTTGATATGGCTCTGCGCGGGCTGGGAATGGGGGCTCGGTACAGAGACACGACGGATAGTATCCAAGGGTGGCTCGAGGCATTCATAGCTTGGAGGGTTGAACTCTTCGTCGAGAAATATTCGAGTCTTCCTTCTCTGCGGGGCTTTCCTCGCAATTCCGAGATACGCCAACTCATCCCGACTCTCCTGGTGAGTCAGGTTTCTATTCACATGACGTACTGCAATTGCCTGACTGCCGCTGCCTTAGGAACGGCTAACTAAAGATCGTACTTCGCTCCTCGTTTGCATACATGCATTTGAGCTCACGCTTGAAAGAGCATCTCTTTGCTCGCTCTGGGAGTCGCGTGGCATCCATGCCACTATTCGCCCCGTCATCAAGTTTGTTGACGATGTGCTCTTCGCTCCTCTCGCCGCTTCCCATAAGCGTAAAGGCATCGTGTTCAAGATTGCTATCACTGGCACCAATCCGCACGTATACCTGGACTGGACTAAGCTTGCCGATCTACCTTATCAGGACGTTTCTTTATCGCTCGCCGCGCTGCCCTTGCACGGCTACACCTGGGAGCAGTGCCTGACTGCGCTTCGCACGTTCTGGCAGAGGCTACATACGACGGGAGTGGCGAAGGACGATCTCCAGACAGCCTTGAATGTTCCGCACGACAAGCTGTGGAGACTTCGACCTGAGGATGCTCGTGCCGTGGGCTCGAAGACCGTCCCGATAGATCCTGCTACACTGATCCAGATGACCAACCTCCTCGACAATTCCAGGGCGGCCAGGAAGGTGTCGACGACCAGACAGCCGCTGACTGTGGGGGACTTTGACACGAACGTGAAGCTCCTGAAACGGTATCAGGCTTGTCTACCCATGCTCTTCCCTCTCGTTCGCGACAGCCCTGCCTTCTTCAGGGAACTTGTCAGAGACGCAGACGCGCCCCTCAGTTATCCGCTTGTCAAGGTCCCTGCGTCTGCTGGCTGGACGTGGACATACGCTCAGCTCGGAGATGCTGATACTCCTCGTTGCGAGGCTAAATCACTGCAACTTGCTCTGCTGGTGAGCCTGGGTCTTCTCAAGGTTCAACCATTGAAGGACCGTGACGATGCGTGGAAAGTCTGCGTCGCGGGCCCCCACGCGATGCAAACTCTTAAGACGATCATTGCCGAGGTGGACGCGGTAAGCTTCAATCGTCGACGCATATTGTTCCTTACACTTACTGCAAACCGCAGTACACGAGGCGCGAGCTAAATCCCGAGGCAAAGATCTCGGTCAATGACTTCACGCTCGTATGGCTGCGGAAGGTCATTCTGGAAATCTTGAACGGGAAGCGCATGCCAGCGCCGAAGAATGAAGCCGAGTTCCAGGGGATCGTTCTGGACCTGCTGCGAGACTTTCTGCAGTTCAACGGGCAGTGGCGACACCAAGCGCAACCCGAAGCATGGTTTCGATGCGGAACTAAGCAAAAGCGCTGGGATGGACGCGGCGACATCGTGATGTTGCTCAAGATCGACAACATCTGGCGCGTCTACATCATCGAGCTGAAGTACTTCCTCGCGGGTGCGACGGCAGCGGCGACGCAGGCATTCCTCCAGGAGCACAATCGCGCGCTTCCGGACGCGACCCCCGAATACTTCAAAGCTGCACTGGAGATTGTCAAGTTTCCAGCTGGTTGGGTGGCTAGGCTTGCCAAGCGTGCACTCCCCGGCTTCGATGCCAAGGCGAGCGTTCTCACTGAGTCTGACCTCAGGGCGAACTACTTCGACCGGAAGACGAAGACCTGGGCGATCAAGACCGCCATGGTTATGAGACAGTGGGCACCGCAACAGGTGCAGACATACGTCGACGGCGCGGTACAAGGCGTCGGGGAGGAACTCGGTGAAGACGTGCCTGGTATCGCCGACGTGCGATACACGAAGTACGAGGAGGCGGCCGCGGGGGTTGTCCTGACCGTGTTCATCCCCATTGCGCTCGTGTTGATTTCCAACGTGCTGATTTACGGCGCGGAAGGAACGAAGCGGAATGCGCATTTCAGGCCAGCGATGGCTGGTGTGTACCATTGGACGCAGGATCCTACGGACGGGGACATTGAGAGCGTTCGGAAGGCGAAGCACACGTCGCGTGGCGAGTAGGTTGTGATGTCGAATTGCTTTGTATGCTATCTTGTTGTGCGTTGCGCTTTAAATGTATCACCAATGTGGGAAAAAGACGATGGTCGATGGTCGAGAACAAGAACTTGCGCGGAGTTCGCACCCGAATGCTCCTTTGTCCTGGTCACCGCAAACTAGGCTTGAGCTCGCTGGCTGGCATAATTCTCAGCTCATAATGTCGGCAAACGTTGCATGGGGCAAATTTGCGCTCATAACGGCTGGCTGTGCGTCGTCTACATCTGGGCTGGTGTTGTCCAACCTTGGCATGCTCACGTCGTGTTCTAGCCATTGGTCTTGGCTACGTTCTCATGCGCAGTACGCTTCTAATGGAGTTGAATTTCTGGACCTATTAACGCGACATCTCTAGCCACGACGCCGACTGAGGAGGAATTGTACAACGTCTGTCTTTCGGTGTCGCGGCGGGGCGCTGCTGAACGTCGTACAGAGAATGGCTCCCGACATTCGCCGCAAGGTCGACGCTATGCGCGCCCAGCGCGCACGCACCGAAGCAGCAGCGCGCGGCGAGGTCTCCGATGCCGAAGTAGTACGTCACTGTCCGGCTTACATGTTCGTCGACGCTGATCTCCATATCCTCACGCAGATGCAAAAACCGGATCCCGAGAAACCCAACTGGGCTGGCCGCTAAGTTGAATGTTGACTCCAGGGACGAGCGATACATATTATTATGTAGTGTCTTTGGCCTATCTGCACACCAGCACCTGGCGCGGGAGGATGTCTTCTACGTCGCATGGCGTGAGGGGGGCGGACAAGAGAGAGAGAGGGAGAGAGAGGAGAGTGGAGAAGCAAACACTGTGTACTTGTAGCCTACAAATCGCGAGGGTTTCGTATAACCAGAGTTGGAGTGAGAGGATGCATGCGTTCGGAGTGATGTCCTCGAACGAGGATGTGTGACAATGAAGCGATAATGGGGCGCAAATATCTATTCCGGCACTGGGTGAGCGGAAGGTAGGGCAACATGAGGGGAGGACGGGGTCGTGTGCTCGTGCGAATCACTCTCCGGGCTCGAGCTCGTGGTCGGCAGAAGCGGCATGGAGTCGGACGCGCTCGTCGGCGGATATGACAGAAGGTGTTGGTACGCAGTGTCGTCCGCTATCGAGCTGGGCGTCGTGGGGATATCCGTCGCGGTCGAGTCATCTACCGAAGACGACGTAGACTCCACTGCAGGTTCTTCAACCAGATGCGACACCGCTGGCACTGGGATCGCCGCAACAGCAGGAACCGACGGAGTCGAGTCTATAGCAGCAGGCTCTGGAGTCGTCTCCGCGGCAGCAGGGACAGCAACAGTCTCTGATACGACGGGCAAGTCGAGAGGAATCGTCCGGGGCGTCTCCTGCCTCGACGGCTGATCGCCAGAAGGAAGGCCAATCGCGAGCGCTCCGCTGAGCGCTGCGCGTCCCAACGCCGACGCAAGCACGCCGCCCGCTTGTCTGCTTCCCGGAGATGTTCCTGGAATGCTGCTGGGCGGTAACGGCGAGCCTTGATGCGACGGTGGTGCGCTTCGTCTCGGAGCGGTAATCGCAACAGGACTGCTCGAGGTGGCATCTCCAGCAGACGACGAGGAAGTGCCTGCGCGGTTCGCGGCGTCACGTTCCCGCCGCTGCTGCTCCTCGTGCTCGAGCAGCGACAAACGCATCGCTTCCATGACCATGAGCTGCGCAAGAAATGAGTATCCAAGAATAGACCAGAAGCACGATGCGCACCTCCTCGAGATCCTGGCCGCCAATGGTGAGCCCGCCAAGCAGCTGGCTCAGCTCCTGGTTTCGTGGTCCACGACGCCCGCTGCGGCCGCCCTCGGGAGGGGTGGGAGCCTCTGCGAGGACAACGCCACCACCGTCGCCGAGCTGGGTGCCGTTGGCGTGCACGCGTCCGGAGGTAACGCCAACGGGGATCAGGCGGTCGCCAACCTGGCGCATGATAATGCGCCTGTTGGCGCGACGCGTGACGGCGGCGCGCACGGCATTGAGCTTTGCCTCCCAGTCCGGGCGGATTTGGTCTATGAGGGGTGAGGCATTTAGATAGGGTCAATGACGTGCTGGTCGACGAGGCGTACCGACGGTGACGACCTCCGGGCTCGTGTGGGAGTAGCTCTTGCGCTTGCCGCGCCGGGTGGCTGACTCGCCTTCGCCGGAGGAAGAGCCCGAATTGACTTTAGAGAGCTCTGGGCGGCTGGAGGAAGCCGACTGTGCCGAAGTGACGGTGAGCGGGGGTGTCGTGTGAGGGGACAAAGGGCGCACCGATGAGTCCGCGCCGATGCCTGCTCGCCAGGGCGGGGGCGTGTAGACGACGCCAAAGTTCTCGCGCACGCAATACGGACATGCGGCGGGCTCCGAGACGAGGTGGGTGGTCGTGGGCTCTGCGCGCTTGATCTGGACGAAGCACTCTGTGCAGATGGCCTGGTCGCAGCAGCGGGAGCGGTTGATGTTGGGCGGGTAGTACTGGAGGTTGCGGGTTAGTAAGAACAGCGAGCAGGTCGCGGGGACGTGCCAGCAGACAGATGGGGCACTCGACGGCGCCCTTGTATATGACGGCCTCTGAGAACTTGGAGGTCTCGCTCTGCTGCTGCTGCTGCTTTGAGTGGTGCTTGGAGAACTTGGAGAGCGACGAGTGGGCGGAATGCGAGACGGACGGGGCGGCCGAGGGCGGGCCGCTGTCGCTGGCTGACGCTGGCTGCTGGGCGGTGTCTGCGGGGGGCAGCTCCTTCCTGGCTGCGAGTATTCTGTCGTCGTCCCAGGAGTCGTCGTAGTCCTCGAGCGGGCGATAGAACGGTGCGAGTCTGCGGTCTACGACGAGCTGGGTGACGATTGCGTGGTTCCAGTCCTGTTGGCCCGAGTAGACGCCGAACGGGACGAGCGCGCCGTAGTCGACCGAGTCGTCGTGCTTGTCCCTCGTCGAGGCGGTGTTGCCCATGGCGAGCGAGGGCGGGACGAGCGCGCGAGGTCGGCGTCGGACTTTGACTCAGCGATTCCTGGGAATTAAGCGCCCGTGTGAAATATGTATACGCAAGTCAGAGAATGGCGTAGAACTGATTGCCAACAAGGACCGTGTGAGAGAGAGCGAACGTGGACGCCGGCTCTCCCAGGAACTGCCACTCGGTATTCACTCTCTCTTTCTTTCCCGGACGCGTTACCCGGACACACAGTATAAGTTCCCGCTCCTGCCTCCAAGCCCCCGTTCCTTCACCCCGCCTTCCCCACAGACATGGACGCCCCCTGGGCAAGCTCGCCAGACGATGTTCTCGCTCATTTCGCCGTAAACGCCGACTCGGGTCTCACCACCGCGCACGTTGCCAAAAACCAGGAACTCTACGGCAAGAACGGTCCGTCCCGCCCTGCGCCACGTACGCGCTCGCTCCAACACTGACGACCACGCGCAGAGCTGCCCGAGGAAGAGGGCACCCCGTTGTGGGAGCTCGTGCTCGAACAGTTCAAGGACCAGCTCGTGCTCATCCTCCTCGCCTCCGCCGTCATATCCTTCGTGCTCGCCCTGCTCGACGACTCGTCCGACTCGGCCACCGCGTTCGTCGAGCCCCTGGTCATTCTCCTCATCCTCGTCGCCAACGCCGCCGTCGGTGTCATCCAGGAGTCCAAAGCGGAAGCCGCAATCGACGTACGTGTCTTCTTGCGCGCATTACAAACCGGCACCTATTTCTCACGCCACACGCTCTCCCGCAGGCCCTGCGCGAGTTCTCCCCAGACGAGGCCAAGGTCCTCAGAAATGGTCACATTCTCAAGGTACACGCGTCCGATCTCGTCCCCGGCGACATCGTCGCGGTCGCCGTCGGCGACAAGGTCCCTGCGGACTGCAGACTCCTGTCTGTATCCTCCAGCTCCTTCCGCGTCGACCAGGCCATCCTTACGGGCGAGAGTATGAGCGTCGCAAAGACGGTGGACACGGTGGCCGACCTCAAGGCCGTCAACCAGGACCAAACTAACATGCTATTCTCGGTACGCTGCCGCGCCACACCTTCGTCTATCGTTCCATTGCTCATGAAGGTTATTCCATAGGGGACGACTATCGTCAATGGTACCGCGCGCGCCATCGTCGTCCGCACGGGCCAGCGCACCGCCATAGGCCATATCCACCAGTCCATTTCGTCCCAGATCAACGAGAAGACGCCCTTGAAGCGCAAACTGGACGATTTTGGCGACATGCTCGCCAAGGTCATTACTGTCATCTGCATTCTCGTCTGGCTCGTCAACATCCGCCACTTTACCGACCCGGCGCACCACGGCTTCCTCAAAGGCGCCGTGTACTACTTTAAGATCGCCGTTGCGCTCGCCGTCGCTGCAATTCCTGAGGGTCTCGCGGCCGTTATTACTGCCTGTCTTGCGCTTGGGACAAAGAAAATGGCGCAGAGGAACGCGATCGTGCGCAACTTACCCAGCGTCGAGACGCTTGGCTGCACGAACGTTATCTGCTCGGACAAGACTGGAACCCTGACCACGAACCAGATGAGCGTGTCCACGGTACGCGACCATCAGACCCTCTCGCGTATACACCGCTCACACGTGCGCAGTTCACCGTTGTCTCCGACCAGGGCTCGATCGAGGAGTACCATGTCGAGGGCACGACGTTCGCGCCCTATGGTGCTGTTTCCTCCGAGTCTGGAAAGACCGTTGGCTCCGCTGCGTTGCCGGACCCCATCCTGCGTATCGCCGAGATTGGCGCCATCTGCAACGACGCGAAGATCGTCTACCTGCATGTGCGTTGCACTTGAATTCTGAACTCTTCGTTAGACTGACGAGCGTCATGCAGGATAAGAACGCGTATGCGAACGTCGGCGAGCCGACAGAAGCCGCGCTGAAGGTCTTGACGGAGAAGATCGGCTGCTCAAACTACGAAGTCATGAAGACGTTGCCCTCGCTTTCGCCCAAGGAGCGCACGACGGCGGTCAATGAATACTACGAATCGGCCATCCCGCGTCTGCTCACCTTTGAGTTCTCGCGCGACCGCAAGATGATGTCTGTCCTCGTCAAGCGCTCCCCGGGTGAGAAGGCGCGCGCGGCACTGTTCGTCAAAGGCGCGCCCGAGTCTGTTCTCGAACGGTGCACGAGCGCTGCGGTGCACGGCCGCACGGTGCCCATGACGGCGGACCTGAAGCGCCGGCTTATGGAGCGCATAACGTCGTATGCCAGCCGCGGTCTCCGCACGCTGGCGCTCGCATACGCGGACCGCGACGACGCGGACGCGGGGCACTACCAGTCGAACTCGTCCGCGGACTACGCGCGCTTCGAGCAAGGGCTCGTCTTTGCCGGTTTGGTCGGCATGCTCGACCCTCCGCGGCCCGAGGTGCGCGAGGCGGTGGCGAACTGCAAGGCCGCGGGCATCCGCGTCATCTGCATCACCGGCGACAACAAGGGCACGGCAGAGACGATATGCAGGCAGATCGGCATCTTTGGCGAGGACGAGGATTTGACGGGCAAGAGCTATACCGGACGGGAGCTCGATGAGCTGAGCCACGAGGAGAAGGTCGCAGCGGTACAGAGGGCCAGCTTGTTCAGCCGGACAGAGCCGGGCCATAAGAGCCAGCTCGTCGACCTTTTGCAGGGCCTTGGACTCGTTGTCGCAATGGTACGTCGATATGTCGCCATCCGTGTTACACGCAGTCATGCTGACGTGTCCTTGTTAGACTGGAGGTGCGGTGCTACGACTGTCCGTATGCACAGCGATGGGAATGCTGACCGTTTTTTGCTCTGTAGATGGTGTGAACGACGCGCCCGCGCTGAAGAAGGCCGATATCGGTGTGGCGATGGGCAGCGGCACGGATGTCGCCAAGCTCGCTGCAGACATGGTCCTCGCAGACTCGAACTTTGCGACAATAGAAGGCGCGGTAGAGGAAGGTCGCCTCATTTACAACAACACGAAGCAATTTATTCGCTACCTTAGTACGTCTAGAAAGTTCTCATATATCCGCATTTACTTACGACTGTCGTTGTACCAGTCTCGTCCAACATCGGCGAGGTTGTTAGTATCTTCCTCACGGTACTCCTTGGCATGCCTGAGGCGCTGATCCCGGTCCAACTCCTCTGGGTCAACCTCGTCACGGACTCGCTCCCCGCCACAGCACTCGGCTTCAACCCCGCGGACCACCTGATCATGCGTGTACCGCCGCGCAACTCACGCGAGCCGCTCGTGGGCAAGTGGTTGTTCACGCGGTATATGGTCGTCGGTATCTACGTCGGTTGCGCTACTGTCGGAGGCTACGCATGGTGGTTCACCACATACGCTGGTGGCCCGCAGATCTCGTTCTGGCAGCTGGTGTGTCCATACATTCGCTTCTGACAATGAGATAGCGCAGATACTGAAGTCTGTCCCAGACGCACTTCCACCAGTGTGGCTCGCTTTTCCCCGAGATTGGGTGCCAGATGTTCACGAACGAGATGGCGCACCGCGCGACGACGATGTCGCTCTCCATCCTCGTAACGGTTGAAATGTTCAACGCCATGAACTCCCTTTCGGAGAACGCGAGTCTGTTCGTGCTCCCCGTATGGAAGAACCCCTTCCTTGTCGGCGCCATCGCGCTCAGCATGGTGCTGCACGTCGCAATCCTGTACATTCCTTTCTTCACGACCCTCTTCGCCATCACGCCGCTCAACTGGGAGGAGTGGCGCGCGGTACTCTGGATGAGCGCGCCTGTACTCGTTATCGACGAGGCCCTCAAGTTCGTCACGCGGAATTTCGTAGGTCAGTACCGCACAGTCTATCTATTCAGCGAACACGGAGCCTGATGGTTGTCGCAGATCCCGCATACAAGATCAAGATGGATTGAGGGAGGATATTGTGTGTAGAACATACGGTAGATGGACTGCTCCGATGCACAGGTCGATTGGATGTGAACTAAAACAGTCGATTGACTGCGCTTGTGGATAATAATAATATGCAAAGGCGATACATGTAGCTGTGAGATCGCAAGTCAGACGGCGCAAGCAAACGCGCAACGTTGGCGGCGCCAGTGAGAGGTTAAAGAGCGTTTGCATCCATGCCGATGCGGAACGATGTGCCACAGCTTTCACTCCGCTGAGAGACGATGAGTGACTTGTGTGGCACTTTCAATATACTACAGTGACCAAACAGTATGTCGGCCGTCTTCAGCAGTGCAAGTGTTCAAGCTCTCTCAGGCTAAGCCTCATAGATTTCACAAGCACACACATTTAGAACAGTGTCGAGCGGAATGCCGCTAGATGGACATCACACCTGCCCCACTAGACGGAGCGTGGTGGACCCGACTCAGGTTACAGAGTGATCACCCGCGCGCTAGTAGTCACAGTATATGAGCAGAGACCAAGAAGGCCATAACATAACATAAAAAATGATTGCAAAATATCAGTAGTAATAGTTCCACTAAGTTATAAGCAGCTACGTCAGAGTTCAGGTTCAGAGCCTCGGGCCATCGGGTAATCGGGATAATAAAGTAAGCCTACGGCCTAATACGGGGAGCGGTCAAGGAGGTGACCTGGCCATACTCTAGTCCTTGAGAAACTGGATATCCTAAATGATCTCAGCGCAAGACCCTTGTGTTCTCTCTCAACCGATGGCAGGAAATTCGTCACGACAGCACTTAGAGGCATGAGATACTGCACATAGTACACTAATAATTCTGAGACCGAAGGCTGATCGCCGCCCATTTCACCGTGAGTAGGTCTAGGGGCACGATTATTGAGCGGGACAACACGGTTCATACTCCGACCCCGCGGACTTGCGTCGCCTGTCCTCCGTTCATTAATCGTAGCAATGGCATTGACCTGGGCGCAGGATCCGATAATAGTATAAGAAGCACTTCTTGTACGTGCCTCCCCGAAAGGTTCTATGAGATGTACAGTGGGCTGGAACTCAGAATGTACTCGTGTAAGTCGAGTTCTTCATCCGCTTGCGGGTAGTGACGAAGTGAAACGGAAGCTGAAAGCGACTGTATGGTAGTGACAGAGAAGTGTATAAATTACATGCAGGTCTCTCAGCGCCAGGGATGAGCTCGGTCTGATATCCAACACTTCCGTTGCACGAGCGCCGTACGCTCTCTCGTATTGACTTGATGAATAGGCAAAGAACGTGTTACGTGTCTCGACGGGACTCAGTCTCTGCATCGTACCCTTCTGCATAATCTAAAGGCTGGTCTCCTAAGCCGAAATGCAACTCCTCTGGATCGTCTCCGCCGTTGAGACTGTGCTGCCGCTGCTCTTCCTTCTCCGCTTCCTTCGCCCGTTCCTTTTCTGCCTCTTCTTCTCGAGTCTTAGCGACCGCCCTTGTGCGTGCATTTCGTCTTAAACGCTGACGATACGCCTCGATACCGTCTCGACCGGCGATGCTGAGCAGACCGGCGATGAGCTCGAGCGTGCGGATCGAATCGTCGTTGGCGGGTATGGGGTACATGACGATGCGCGGATCGACATTAGAGTCTACGACCCCAATGGTGGGGATGTGTTCGAGCGTGCACTCGCGGATGGCGCTCATGTTGTGGAGCGGGTTGAGGAACACGGCGAGGTCGGGCACGATCTTGGTGCTGCGTACGACGTCGAAGCCGAAGAGAGAGTGCTTGTTGGTGAGCGTGCCGGGTTTCCACTTTTCGCCGATGTGGTAGGCATTGTAGGACATGCGGTGGGCGGCTTT
>KV426035.1:10462-87068 GCA_001632375.1 Exidia glandulosa HHB12029 | reverse complement strand
CGATGTCGCTCTCCATCCTCGTAACAGTCGAAATGTTCAACGCCATGAACTCCCTTTCGGAGAACGCGAGTCTGTTCGTGCTCCCCGTATGGAAGAACCCGTTCCTTGTTGGCGCTATCGCGCTCAGCATGGCGCTGCACATCGCGATCCTGTACATTCCTTTCTTCACGACCCTCTTCGCCATCACACCGCTCAACTGGGAGGAGTGGCGCGCGGTACTCTGGATGAGCGCGCCTGTACTCGTTATCGACGAGGCCCTCAAGTTCGTCACGCGGAATTTCGTAGGTCAGTACCGCACAATCTGTTTGTTCAGCGAACACGGAGCCTGATGATGTTCTCCCAGATCCCGCGTACAAGATCAAGGTGGATTGAGGGAGGATGTTGTGTGTAGAACATACGGTAGTAGATGGACTGGTCCGATGCACAGGTCGATTGGATGTGTACTAAAACAGTCGATTGACTGCGCTTGTGGATAATAATAATATGCAAAGGCGATACATGTAGGTGCGAGAAATGCAAGTGATACGCCGTAAGTGAACGTTGGCGACGCCAATGAGGGGTTCAAGAGCATTCACACATGCGGATGTGGAGCAATGGAGATTGACTTTCGCTCGCTGAGAGACGGTGAATGACTTGTGTTGTACTTTCAATGTACACTACTAGTGGAGGTCCGAGTCGCACGTGTCCGACTAGACGCAGCGTGGTGGACCCGAGTCACAGAGTGACCACCCGCCCGCTAGTAGTCGCAGTACAGAAGTAGAAACCAAGAAGGTCAGAATTAAGAAACGATTGTAAAAACATCAGTAGTAACAGTTCCACTGGGTTATAAGCAGCTGTGCCAGTCTAGTTCAGGTTCAGAGTTTCGGGCCATCGGATTATCGGGATATAGAAGTAAGCGTACGGGTCCAATACGGGGAGCGTCCAACGAGCCCCCCTTGCCATACTCTAGTCCTTGAGAAACTGTATATCCTAAATGATCCCAGTGCAAGATCCGTGTGTGCTCTCACAAACGATGGCAGGAAATTCTTGACGACAGTAAAGGCATGAGATACTGTACATAGTATGCTAGGAATGTTGCGATCGAAGGCTGACCGCCGCCCATTTCAGTGTGAGTAGGTCCAGGGGCCCGATTATTGAGCGGGACAACACGGTTCATACTCCGACTCCGCGGACTTGCGTCGCCTGTCTCCTCCGTTCATTCATCGCAGCAATGGCATTGACCTGGGCGCAGGCTGGCGCAGGATCCGATAATAGTATAAGAAGCACTTCTTGTATATGCTTCCCCGTAAGGTTCTATGAGATGTACAGTTGGCTGGAACTCGGAATGTACTCGTGTAAGTCGAGTTCTTCATCCGCTTGCGGGTAGCGACGAATTGAAACGGAAGCTGAAAGTGACTGTATGGTAGTGGCAGAGAAGTGTATAAATTACATGCAAGTCTCTTAGCGCCAGGGATGAGCTCAGTCTGACATCCAACACTTCCGTTGCACGAGCGCCGTACGCTCTCTCGTATTGACTTGATGAATAGGCAAAGAACGTGTTACGTGTCTCGACGGGACTCAGTCTCTGCATCGTACCCTTCTGCATAGTCTAAAGGCTGGTCTCCTAAGCCGAAATGCAACTCCTCTGGATCGTCTCCGCCGTTGAGACTGTGCTGCCGCTGCTCTTCCTTCTCCGCTTCCTTCGCCCGTTCCTTTTCTGCCTCTTCTTCTCGAGTCTTAGCGACCGCCCTTGTGCGTGCATTTCGTCTTAAACGCTGACGATACGCCTCGATACCGTCTCGACCGGCGATGCTGAGCAGACCGGCGATGAGCTCGAGCGTGCGGATCGAATCGTCGTTGGCGGGTATGGGGTACATGACGATGCGCGGATCGACATTAGAGTCTACGACACCAATGGTGGGGATGTGTTCGAGCGTGCACTCGCGGATGGCGCTCATGTTGTGGAGCGGGTTGAGGAACACGGCGAGGTCGGGCACGATCTTGGTGCTGCGTACGACGTCGAAGCCGAAGAGAGAGTGCTTGTTGGTGAGCGTGCCGGGTTTCCACTTTTCGCCGATGTGGTAGGCATTGTAGGACATGCGGTGGGCGGCTTTGCGCACGGCGGGCGCGAGCTCAGGGCGCGTGCCGATGAAGACAATGGTTCCGCCGCGCGCAGCGACGCCGCGGACGACGTTGGCTGCGCGGCGGATGTGCGGGAGCGTCTTGTCGAGGTCGATGAGGACGACGCCGGCGCGGGTTCCGTACGCGAACGGCGCATAATGCGGGTTCATGAGGGCTTTGGAGTGGCCGAAGTGCGCGCCGGCAGCGACGAGGGCGGAGAGGGTGAGCTCTGAGGGCTTGGGCGGCGCGTGGAGGGAGTGGAACGGCTGCCATGTATTTTCGCGCTTTTGGGACGAGCCGAGCGCGGAGAACTTGTCGACTGCGACCCGCGTGAGTCCGTCGGGAACGGGCAAGACGGCGAGCAGGACGACTCACAGACAAGCTTCTGCACGCGTTTCTGGTGGAGATATTCTGCCCAGTCGCGCTGCTCTTCCGGCGTGGACGGCTGGTCGTCGGCGGAGCGGCCGTGGGACTCGTACTCGTCGTTGAATCCGATCTGGAGCATCCCGCGTCGTTGCACGCGTATTGCAGCGGGCGTCCTGGACGCCGAGCGCGTTGTCGCCGCCGCCTTCCACATTGGCGAGAGTGTTCCGGTGCGGAGTTTGCCGCCTCTCTTTTTTTCTTTCCCCCCTCTCCAAAAGCAGCAGCGTCGGCCGCACTCTCCACCCGAACGAACGACCAATGTCCGCAGATGATGTATACGACGGCGCCGTTGGCATCGACCTCGGCACTACCTACTCGTCCGTGCTCGTCGTCGCCCACGGTGTCCAGCCCTGATCTGCTATACAGCTGCGTCGGTGTCTGGCAAAACGACCGCGTAGAAATCATCGCCAACGATCGTAAGCACGGCCAGCTCGGGTCCCGTCCCAGCGCTCACCCCGCGCGCAGAGGGCAACAGGACGACCCCGTCCTATGTCGCGTTCTCGGCTGAGGAGCGTCTCATCGGCGACGCCGCAAAAAACCAGGCCGCCATGAACCCGCGCAACACCGTCTTCGACGCAAAGCGCCTCATCGGCCGCCGCTTTGAGTGAGCCTGGCCTCCAGTCGTGCCCCCAGACATCCCGCTGACAGTCCATCGTCCTGCTCAGCGATCCGGATGTGAAAAAAGTTTGTACCCGGGCACAGCATCGAGCGCGACCACACCCGCTAACCTATGCACGCCCGTCTCCCCGCAGGATATGGTCCACTGGCCGTTCGCCGTCATCGATAGAGACGGCTCGCCCTTCATCAAGGTCGACTACCTCGGCGAGGAGAAGACCTTCAGCCCCCAGGAAATCTCCTCCATGGTCCTCACCAAGATGAAGGAGATCGCAGAGGCCAAGCTCGGCAAGACCGTCAAGAAGGCAGTCGTCACGTAAGGCGGCGCATTTTTTCCCTCGTTTTTGCTCGGCGCTAATGTACATCTTCCTCAGCGTCCCGGCTTACTTCAACGACTCCCAGCGTCTTGCGACCAAGGACGCAGGCGCCATCGCCGGTCTTGAGGTCCTCCGTATTATCAACGAGCCCACCGCTGCTGCCATTGCCTACGGTCTCGACCGTCAGCAAAAGAAGGAGAAGATGGTCCTCATCTTCGATCTCGGCGGTGGTACTTTCGATGTCTCCCTCCTCAGCATCACTGGTGGTGTTTTCGCCGTCAAGGCCACCGCCGGCGACACCCATCTTGGTGGTGAGGATTTCGACAACACTCTTCTTGACCACTTCAAGAACGAGTTCAAGAAGAAGACCAAGCACGACATCTCCGACGACCCCCGTGCCCTCCGTCGCTTGCGCAGTGCTTGCGAGCGTGCGAAGCGCACCCTCTCCAGCGTCCCGCAGACGACCGTCGAGGTCGACTCGCTCTACCAGGGTGAGGACTTCTCCGCCAACATCACCCGTGCTCGTTTCGAGGAGATCAACGCGACGTTGTTTAAGTCGACTGTTGACCCGGTCGAGAAGGTACTGAAGGATGCCAAGGTGGCGCGTGAGAAGGTCGACGACATTGTCCTCGTCGGCGGTTCCACTCGTATCCCGAAGATCCAGTCGCTCGTCAGCGAGTACTTCGGCGGCCGCCAGCTCAACAAGTCCATCAACCCGGACGAGGCTGTCGCGTACGGTGCTGCAGTGCAGGCTGCCGTCCTGACGGGCCAGACGTCCGAGCAGACGGAGAACCTTGTCCTGCTCGACGTCACGCCGCTCTCGCTCGGTGTCGCCATGCAGGGCGACGTGTTCGGTGTCGTCGTCCCGCGCAACACGACCATCCCGACCAACAAGAGCAGGACGTTCACGACTGTCGAGGACAACCAGACGACTGTCACCTTCCCCGTGTACGAGGGCGAGCGCACCCAGTGCAGGGACAACCGCTTGCTCGGCGAGTTCGAGCTCAACGGTATCCCGCCTATGCCTCGCGGCCAGGCAGAACTTGTCACAACGTTCGAGGTCGATGCGAACGGTCTGCTCAAGGTCTCCGCATTGGACCGCGCTTCCGGCCGCAAGGCGTCCATCAGTACGTCTGCTCGATACTTCTCTTACACTTTCCTGGCTGACCTCGCTTTTCTCAGACATCGTCAACTCGGTTGGCCGCCTGTCTGGCGCGGAGATCGACCAGATGATCAAGGACGCTGAGCAGTTCAAGCAGGCGGACAAGGAGTTCGGTGCGCGGCACGAGGCCAAGTCCGACTTGGAGGCGTACATCCACCAGGTCGAGAGCACGATCACGAGCCCGGAGATTGGCATGAAGCTCAAGCGCGGAGCGAAGGCGCAGGTCGAGGCGGAGCTCGCGCGTGCGCTCGAGAAGCTCGAGATCGAGGACAGCACCGCGGACGAGCTCAAGAAGGCGCAGCTCGGCATCAAGCGCGCGCTGCAGAAGGCGACCGCCAGCCTCGGCCGGTGAAAGAAAAAAACCTCAGTACAGTACAGTACAAGTTCGGTACTTTCGTACAGCACTGCGCCTTCTTGTCTTGTCCTTTGCATCTATATAGCTTTCCCCTCTTTTCCTTACCGCCGTCTCATCTCTTGCTCTTGCTCTGCATCTGTCCTCCGCCCCTCGCAAACGCTCCTTTGCAACTGCTGACCCTGCCTCCGAAAACTGATCCCTTGGTGTTGATGGTGCTCGCTGCTGTCTTCGTAGAGCTGCATGTACCTTCATGCAAGAATAGTAATGTCTGTGACGACCCGTACCACTGAAGTTGTGTGTAGTGAAAGGCGATGCTGCGTAGAAGAGTCCTGCGAGCTATTGAAGAGGTGGTGAAGCTGATATTGCAGTGGGGGTTGCAGTAACGTACCTCAGGCAAAAAGAAGTGCGGGACAGCGGGATGCCTGTCGACATATCGAGGAGGCTGAAGCCACCCGAACCTCTGACCCTTGTTATACCGGCAACTCGTGCAGCTGTTGTGTTCGTTTCAGGGTATGGGCATATACAAGCCACCAAAGTCGATACAAGGCGCAGATCACGCAGAGTTTGGTCGGCTCAGAGCTCTGGAGGTCAGATAGTTTACGACGATGCCGGTTGGAGACATCTCAAACGCGAATGCATTGGCATTACAGTTACTTAGTGAGAGAGAGGCAATGCGAGGATGGATGCAATGTGGACTGATGGATGGGATGGATGATTGCAGAGCTAACGAGAAGAGGGCAATGAGTGATGACGGCAGGACAGGCGCAATGGTTGATGGATGGATGGGTTGGTTGGGGTGGATGGAGTGGCGGGTTGACAAGAGTAAGAGAAACAGTAAACACACAAAGCAGCGAGCGAGCGACAAGCAGAGGGAAAGACACGGAGCGCGGATGCAATGCCACAAGATAACAGGAAACAGAAAACAGAGGTTTGAGAACAGAAAACAGAGATAACAGATGAACGAAGGTGGAGAAAGATGCCGGAATGAACGCCGGCATGGAAGTGTGGGACCCGTCTTCACGTGGCGGCGACTGCGATGGGTGGAAGCTGCTGCGCAGGCGCGCCGGACGCGGAGACGGGGGACCGAGGTCCTTTGCGGGCGCCGGACGAAGCACTCGTGAGTGCGGCTGAGCGCTGACGTGAGCGTAGTTCGATCCGCTCGAGTTCTGCTTCCCAAGCGCGGACATCGCCCTCATTTGCCGCGGGCGAGCACACCTCGACGCTCGTTGTAGAGCCAGTCCCAGAACAAGGGGTCAAAGGAAGCGCGAGCGACGTTGTGGAAGACGCGTGCGACGCCTGCGTCGATAGTGCTGGTGGGGGAGGGGTGGGCATAGGCGGGGCTGGATGTGGGTCTGTGCTTGGCGGACGATCTCGTTTACGGGAGGATGAAGATGACGATGCAGCATGTCGAGGAGAGTCGCCGGTTGCGGTGTGTGGTCTGCGCGATTTGCGCGGTTTGGTGACAGGGACAGAAGACGAAGGTGTTTCCCCCGCGCTCTTGGGGGAATCCCGCGATGGCGAGTGTTCCGAACGCCGTCGAGGAGAGCGTTTCTCGAATAGGTCCGGATACTTGGTCTCTACAGATTGTCGTTCAGAGGCGTTGATGGCGCTCACTGTCAGCTCTTGCGGTGGCAATTCGATGTGCTCCTGCTGCCCGTTCGAAAGAAGCACCGTGACCTGCAAACGTGCTTGACCTCAGTGATTTGCGCTGGCGAGACGAAAAGGTCTGTGCAGCTTGTGCTGCTGCGCAGCAGCGATGAGAAGCTCGACTCACCCTGACGAGCACGAAGAAGGCGACGGACGCGAGTGGCGTGCTCAACGTTTCTCCAAGCGCCCAGTGGTTGTTTGACTTTGCTGGGGGAAGGGAGACGTAGAGGGTCTTGACGTAGTAGTTGGTGTCGTCGCGGGGTACGCCGGATGCTTCGACGCTCGCAATGAGCTGTGAATGCGGTTTCGAAGACGACGATGAGGAAGCTTGTGGAGCGGGCGATGAGCGTTCGAAATGGGAACCGAGTAAGGCGACGTCAGAAGCCGACGCTGACACGTATGACAGCGAGTCTCTACCGCGATCCGCGGAGAGGGCGCCCGCGCCAGCAGACACAGCATGTGCTGTGGAGGAACGGAGAAGCTGATCATCGGAGGCAGCAGCGGCGTCGGACACGAGCACACGACGCTGGACCATGATCGCGACCGAGACGACCTTGGCGTTGTCGTCGCCAATTGGGCGCAAGCGTACGGAGATTGGGATGATGTCAAGCGGGCCAGCAGCGGTGGAGGGGAGCGAGACTAGGTGCTCGAGTGCTAGCGCGCGAGCGCCATGCGTTGTGGAGTAGGTCGGGGGAGCCGGCGGTTGTTGTGGTCTTGGGGAGTCATAGCGGGTGAGAGCGAGCTCGAAACCCTTGACTTGTCTTGTGCCGAGGCCGGTCATGGGGAGGTGGTTGAAGGCTGCGAACGCGAGCGTAAGCGACAGTGTCTAAGCGGGGGGCCAAGAGTTGGCGACGCACTAGCCTCTACGCGCCAGTATACGCGGTAATTTTGGTAGTTCTGGGTGGAGAGGCCCTTTGTGCGCTGTGGGACGACGATCTTGAAGGGCAGGTCGGTGTCAGCGACGTCCTCGAAGTCGGCGGCGCGGGGCTTTTCCCACAGCGTCTGGCGGTATTCTGCGAGCACGTTTGTATGCAGAACGCCGACGCGGCCTATGCGGGACTCGTAGCAGCGGACGGCGACCTCTATAGAGCGCGCCTGGAGCGGTCGCCTGTCGTCGTCGAGCCTGGTGCGGACGATGCCCTCGACCTTGACGGGCGTGAGGGCGAGCAGGCCGGTGGAGGGGAAAAATTTTCCGCCAGCGTTGCCGCGCGTGGGGACGACGGCGAGCTTGACCATGGTGGTCAGAGGAAGAGAAAGGTCTGAGGCTGCGAGCGGCGCGTGGGCAGGCGCATCCCTTCTCGACGCGAGAAGCACAAGCCTGGCTTCCTTCCGGCGCTGTTTACATCCACCCCTATTTCCTCCTTTTCCTTAACCACCATGCCCGCTCAATTCTTCGTTCCCTCGCTCATAGCGGGCATGATAGCCGCAGGCACAGCCAACAGCCTGCTCATGAAGTTCCAGGACCTCCAGTGCGTCGAGAACTGCGAAGACCCCAAGAACAGAGTCCTGTTCGAGCAGCCAGGCGAGCTTCTAATGACGCGGCCCTGAATATTCCTTCCATTAATCCTCCACACAGTATGGCAATGTCTGAACATGTAACAACTCCATTCCAACGCATCGCAATCCCTCACAAAGCCCCAGGTTTCTCGGAGAAATGGCCTGCTTCGTCCCGGTCCTTCTCTCTGCTTGGACTCGCAGTACTTCCACCCCGGCGCAAGAACAGCCCAAGCCCCATGGCCAGCTCGCACTTACAGGCTGGCGCGTCCTCTGGCTCTGGCTTCCCGCTGCCTGCGATCTGATGGGCACAACGGTACGTACGCCCGAGCGCCAGAACCGCGCCTCCCGCCTGCTACGCGCACGCTTCTCGACTGAAGCCAATCTTGCGCCCGTCTTCGCGCGTCTAGTTGATGAATGTCGGCCTGCTCTACACGCCAGTATCCATTTATCAGATGACGCGAGGCAGTCTCGTTCTCTTTGTCGGCTGTCTCTCCGTCGTCTTCCTTCATCGACGTCTCTGGCTCTATCAGTACGTAACTTTCGATCCCGGATACACGCCACACGCGAATCTGTTGTCTGACACTTGTTGCCAAGGTGGTTGTCTCTTCTCGTCGTCGTCGCCGGCGTCGCTGTCGTCGGCCTCAGTGGCTCGCTCGCAAAGAAGGCGCTTCCCGTCGACGGTCCGGGCCTTCTCGCCGCCCACGCCGCCGAGGAGCCCGAGCCCGTACGTGTTGTCGTGGGTGCGTCCGCTTTTGTGTGTCCGGCTGCAGTCCTCGCGCATTGTATTGACTGGCACGTGGCTCGGCCATCAATCGACAGGCGTGCTCTTCATCGCGTTTGCGCAGCTCTTGTGAGTCCTTCGCGCGCTCTAACGCCGCATAGACACCGGCCCCCGACCCGACGATTCACCGCTGAGCGCTGACCGTTGCTCCGTACAGCACCGCTACGCAGTTTGTCGTCGAAGAGAAGATCATGGAGCGCTACTCTGTCGCGCCACTCGTGGCTGTTGGTTGGGAGGGCTTTTATGGCGTACTGACTATCGTGCTCGCCGCGCCCATCCTCTATACCTTCCGCGAAGTGTCGCCCTTCTTCGACCTTCCCCGCGGGTGGAACCAGCTTATTGGCAACCCGACGGTCTTGTGGGCAGGTCTGGCCATCGCATGCAGCATCGCGTGTTTCAATTTCTTTGGCCTCTCTGTCACTCGCTATGTGAGCGCCACCGCTCGTAGCTTGACAGACACGTGCCGTACGATCAGCATTTGGCTCATTTCCCTGGCGCTGGGATGGGAGCACTTTGTTGTGCCGGCGTCATTCTTGCAAGTCACCGGCTTTGGTCTGCTTGTGTACGTTGCGCAAACTCTTCATCTGCTACTCGCAGGAACTAATGATGATGTTTCATTAGCTATGGCACCGTGCGTTTACTTTTAGCTTACGCGTACTGCATATTCTGACTCCCGCACCAGTTTACGTTCAACAACCTACTCAGCCCTCCCAAGTTCCTGCGCCCGCCACCTCTCGAGCCGTACGTCTACGAGCCGCTACCCACGGAAGGAACTGCCGCCGATGCGGACGAGCGCACGCGTCTTCTCGCACAAGAACACCTCGACGAGACCGCGCGCCTGCCTGCAGACCTCGGGACGAGCGGCTACGACGTGGTGCCACCGCCGGAGCGTAGCAACTGAGCCGATCCCTCATTTTTCTGGTCGGTGGCCAATGCCGTCAATTGATATTCCCATTCTGCACACGGTCTGGACTCGCTGCACTGTATGATTAGTCCAAGGTGGTCCCATGCTTGCATATCTCACAATGGTCTCGTTCATTCGCGCGTCTCAGTTCTACGTTCTGTTACTCTGCACTCCGTCGAGGCTTCAAGCTCACCGCCAGGGTCCCTGTGGCACAACGCCTTCCTTCAGACGTCAAAACTCTGTTTTGACAGGATACATAACAAGTCCGCGAGCACGAAGGTTCTGGGAGCAAACCTTGACGGTTCCGTTGAGGCTTGTGCATGCGCGCAGAGTACATGCTAACCCCGACTTCGAAAACACGAGTGCGACACGGGCTTTGTCTTCTTTATCGAGACGATCGTGACGTCCATCGAGGTGCAGCCCCATCCACTCGGTGAGGGGCATGTGAGAGAATGCAGATGCACCTTACGAGCTCTGCGCTGAGAGAAACGAGTGAGACTCGCTGCTGGTCTGAACGATAATGGAATCCGCGGATTGCGTCCGGATGCCCCTATTATAGTGGATTGCGGCCCAATGCGGCATGTGCGCTTGACCTTCGTTCAACCTCGAGCATCGCGCCCGATTGCAATGCGGTTCTGACCAGGCCAGCCAGCACCCGTCGCAGTCTTGACCACAGCGCCCCTCTCTTGCTCGCAGTTATATATCTATCTATCCTTCCAGCTTCCACTCACCAAACCCGTCACCGACACTCACAACATCAGCCATGTCAGCCCTCGCGTCGCCCGCTTCGTCCATCTCAGACTTTTCGGTCATTTCTCACCCTCACTCGCCCTACGACGCTGCCGTCCTCGTCGAGCCCGGCTCGGACGACGACGAGATCGTATTCAGCCCGCGCAGCCCCGGCAACCAAGGCCTTGTGCCATCCGGTTCTGGCTTCGACAGCGACGACGATTTTATCCTCATCGCGTCGCCCCGCGCTGCTGCGTCTACGGCATTGACTGGTCTGGCCCTCACTGTTGTTCCCGCGCCGTCTCGCATCCCCAACGACGAGCAGCTGGCGACACCGACACAGGCCAATAACAAAGCACCGGTCTCCGCGCCGAGCCTGCCCACGCCGCCTTCAAGCGGCCCCCCTCCCAACCGCTTGGAGACGAGCGTGGCTTGCAAAGTCACTGATCAGCAGAAACCGTCCCCGACGGCCAGCCACAGCTCGAGCGTGTCGTCCGGCGCAGCCACCAGGCGCCGCGCCCGTCAGCGTAAGGCTGCAAAGCTGCGCAAGGCCGGTGCATCCACGTCTGCAGCTTCCTACCCCTCGCCCGCGCCCTCACCGACTCGCGCGACGGGTGCAAAGAAACCGGTCGCGAAAGCCACCAAGGTTGATCAACGCGGCAGTGCCGCAAAGGCCTCGATCGCTGCTGATGCCAATCTCAAGAGCCACAAGACTCAACCCTTCCTCGCGCGCGTCGCGCGACTGGAGCAGCTCGCGGCCGATTGTGAGGGCATTGGCGCGCGCGGCGTTGTCGTCGAGGATGACGACGAGACGACGTTGTATCAAGCCGCCGTGAATTACATCTCCAGGTCCGTCTCGTCTGGCAGTGCATCTGTTCTCATATCGTCCGTTTCTGACCGGCGCCACAGCTTCTTGGCCAACCCTGACGAGGCCGGGACGCCGCGCCTCCCTCTGCTCCAGGCGCTCATCGTTGAGCTCGGGCTTTGCAACCCGACCTCGCCGCTGCCCGCGTCTGTTAGAGCTGCCAAGGCGCTGCTCCGAGCTGACGCGCATATTAACGTGCGCGACTACATCGCTGCTCGTGGCAAGGGCGTCGAAGCTCTCCAGCAGGTGATGTTCCAGAGCAGGAAAGAACTGCTGAAGGACCTGCGCAAGAGGCGCGTCCCGATCAAGTGGATCAAGGACCACGGCCTCTCGATGTTCCTCATCCATTTCTTCTGACCAGTCCTTTCTTCATGCATACATGCGTAATATGTACGATTTTTACGTAGATCGAGATGTGGGGCGTCCTGCCTGCGCCATTTGGGCGGCAACTTTTCTTTTACGGCGTGCGTCCAGCTTCATAGGAGCTGTGCGACGCTTCCGCCGTTGTACAATAGTGTTTTGCCACTGCCTGCTTGTTCTTTTACTCATCGCTTGGACCCCTCACTCGTATCTCGTATCTTTCATGCGTGTTTGCTACCCAGTACCACTCAATATGACTGTTTCATTGCCCAGAACTATTCAGCGACCGGCTATAGTTATACCAACTTGTGTTACGACTTCCATCACCTCCTTGAACTGTTCGTCGACTTGCTCTCCTGCCCAACGGGCTGCCTCCGCCTGAGTTGCCAGCCGCTGCGCCGCGGCTTCGTCCCGTTTCTGTACGTACGCAGGCCCCATGTTATGGCAAACCACAGCGATCATGTACTGAACCGCCTGCAAGGCGGCAGGCATCTGGAGGCTGACGTAGCCCGCCTCTGCGTGCCTCAAGAAGTGTAGCACCGTTTCCAGCAGTTCCTGCGTATCTTTATCGGTTTCATCAGTACCAGAATAGACGGCGTCCGCTGCGGTATACACGTACGCGAGCCTTTGGCCTCGGTCAAGAGGCAACGAGCGTACGTATACTCCGCGTAAGCTCGCTGCTCGACGTCTTCGCCCGACATTAACTGCCAAGGACCAGTCAGATTCCGCCCAACTACAATATGTATAGTCACATACCTGAGGCAGACATTCTTCCAGAGTTTCACGCACGGTGCTGACCATGCCCATATTCAAGCCCCAGTCCGCGAGCATGACGACACCGACGCGGTACAGCGCCCAGTTGCCCGTGGCCTTCGCCTCGCCCAGCGCAGTGAGCAGGGGCTCAGTCCCAAGGGTCGCGCCGCCAAGTCGCTAGTGGAGGGAAAAGGGGCTCAACTCAGATTCACGCTGTGGTGAGGACACTCACTCGCGCATCCATGCACTTCTGCAACGCGGCCTCCAGCATGCCGTGACGGTCCCCCGGCGCCTCTGCGAGGAACGCCTTAAGGTCGAGCTCGGCGTTCGGTTTCCGCGCGCGAAAATACTCGTAGTACTGGCGTTTCTGGCCCCTGCGTCGAGTTCAGTTTGTTTATGAAGCGGAGGAACAGCGGCAACTCACTTCCGAGAGGTCGTCAACATGAGGACGTTCCAAACTTCGTCGGCCCAGTCTTGATATTGTCGAAGGTTGAGTCCGGCCCAAGTGGAGGGTTCGAGGAGCACAACGAGCGCGTCTTCGCACAACCCCTGTCGCGCATACTACACGAGGCGCCGGATTTTTGACTTCAACACACCACATATGAAAGCTTGTTAGCATGTGAAGACGCACCACACGTGCACGACCGAAGAGGGCAGACAGACGAGCGTCGTCGTCCGTTGCTGGCGATGTGAAGGTGAGCACAATGTTCTCCTCTGTCTGCGCGACGATTTCTTGGCCTGCACGACCATATGAGCACGTGTGCCGTCTAGAGGATTTCGTTTCTTTTCCCGGCGGCCGGCCGGCGGGGGGTTTGACCGGCTTGTTTTGCCCTTTGTTTTTCGGGGGGGGTTGGAGGGGGTGTTGGTTCGGTTTTTTGGGCCCCCTTTTCTTGCCGGGCGTTGGTTTGGCCCGTTTTTTGAATTGCCGTTGCAGGGGTTTGTTTTTGTTTAAGTTTGAATTCTCAACGCGTATCGTGAGGACTTCCACCCACAGTATCCATGATTTTCTTAACATCCCAAAGCACGTCCATCGACGGCGTGTGTTCTTGGATTACTGTCAGTTGGGGCTCGGATCCGTCATTAGTTGGTAATCTGCGAAGAAGACTGCCAGGCAGCGTTAGGGGCCGAACTATCCCAGCAGCGATATTAAACGCGTACTTCATGCAGTAGTGCAGGGTCATTTTATCTGCATTCGTCCGGGAGACGGCGATACCCTCGAGCAGAACCTACAGAACGACACTCAGTACGATGGTGAAGAGGAAGAGCGAGCCCCGAACCTTCCGTGCAGCATCGTATTCACCCCAAGCGAAGTGAAGTCTCCCAAGGTTGAGCAACGAGTGCTGGCGTAATACTCTGCAATGAGAAAAACGTCAGCAACCGTGTCCGGGGACGCAAGATACACGTACGAGTCGCGCGTATCGGAGAACTGCTGGTTGAAGAATTCGCGTAGGTTGTCCGCCGCGAGCTGCGTGTTTCCGACGGAAGCATTGCGTTCGAAGTGTCCATAGGCTTGTGGTTGCGGGTGCCGCTTCGAGTCAACGTCGGCAGGGAAGAGGAAGCGGTCTATAGCGACGCGTGAGTACTTCTCTGCATACGGTGGAACGTACACACCTTTGATTCCTCGTGGAGTAACTGGGGCATACGCTTCATTGCTGTTGGTCGCTGCCCACGCGTAGAACTCTGTCCTCAGACGGGTGACGGCCTCGAAGGACATTTTGATGAATGTGAGGTAACATCTGCGCGCGAAGAGGCCAAAGAAGGATCTGCGTTCCTGTGCGGAATGAGCGAGTGCCCTCACCCCGCCTGTCGTTGGAGACTACCATTTGGTTTGGGCCAGGCTAAGCGCGACATTATCAACACGTGCTGAAGAGTCACGTGGTAAGGACGCACTAGATCGTCGCGTTCCATGATGAGGCCATGAATGTCTGCGCGGAGGTCAAGGGCAAGACCGGAACGCTGAGGACAATGCAGACCGGTGAAGAAGTCGGCGAACTTGTCGGCCGTATGCAGGTGCTTAGGCTATAAAGATCTATGTGAGCAAAACGTCGTAGACAGAGAGGAACAACGAACGACCGCGGCCAGAGTCGCGGCGAGACGTCGAACTTCGACAAGGTCGGCGCGTGGCGCAATGACGATGTCCTTTATGAGTTGCTGGTACGATCGCGGCTCTGTAATCTGGTATTTACGCGTCAATGCACGTGCTCTGGGGCTCAGTGCGACTGCTGACCTCTGCCATTTCTTGGAGCAGGATCCTGTGGACGTGCAGTTGGAGGTCTGCCGAGTACGACTCGCCCGTGGGCGACGAGACCTTGGAGCTGCATAGGAGCAGGACGGCGAGCAGGGCGATATGGTGCGGTTTGAGGACGTGTGACGAGCTCTGCACGACGGCGAGCGACGGCGCGTCGTCCGAGCTCATGATCGAAGCAGTGTCAACCGCGTTTCGGCTCAACGCGGCGGCGTCTGCTACTTGACTCTGCCCATGAAACGGCCAGCGAGCTCCAAACCCGACGTGCGTGCGCGGCTCGCTAGGCAGAACGACCCACTCATATCTCTATTAGGGCTCAAAGCCCAAGCGGCGCAAGGTCGCGCCTGGCGCACCAAAATCCAAGCCAGCCACCGGCAAAAAGAAGGAGAAGGCGCACGAGCGCACACACGTCCCCATTCCAGACGCCGGCAGCGACGTTTCAGACCTGGGCGATGACGACCTCGAGTTCTTTCAAGAAAACCTCGATGCGGGCGCGTTCTTGAAGTCGCTGGACCACAAGGGCATATCCAGGCGCGTACACGCCCCGCGAGCCCTGCTGTGCCGCTGAACTAACGGGCCCTTAGGAGCAAGAAGGAGACAGAGCGGCTGCACCAGTTCTATAAGCCAGCTCGTCCGCAGAAGGTCGCGGACGACTTGCCATCCCTCAACTCGGACGACGATGTGTCGTCGGACGAGCTCGACGCTGCCATGGACGACGATGCATCCAGCGTCGCTTCGTCCTCTGGCTCTGCCGCAATCGACTCAGGCTCGGACGTAGAACAATCGTACGAACGTATACCTCGCACGAAGCCCGCATCGCCGAGAACGCGTGAAACGAAAGAGGTGGCTCGTTTGCCCATAAAACTCTCCGACGGCCGTGTTAAAGAGACGGGCTCTCACGTCGTCGCAAACGATGCACCTCGTCAAGTGTCCGACGAGTCTGACGAAGAAGAGGAGGTGTGGGAGGAGGAGATGCCCAAGGTCGAGGACGTGACCACTGGCGCACGCTTCGGCCGTCTCGCCGTAGTCGATGTCTTGCGCATATCTTCCCGCAAACAGCGCGTCCAGGCCGCTAAGGAGCAGATCGCCAGTCTCTGTCAAGAGATTATCGCTGACCCAGAAAATAATGTGCGTTTCCCCGCATACTACTCCATCGTGTATATTGACACACCGCAGCTTGCCCTGTTGCGTCGTCTTGTCACGTTTTCTCTTGAGAAAGTGACGTCGCCCGCGTACCCCGATCCCGTGCCCAACGATCCCATCATCCGCAAGCTCGCGATTCTCTCGCAGATGAACGTCTTCAAGGACGTTGCGCCGGGATACCGCATACGCGCTCTCACCGACAAGGAAAAGTCGGAGAAGGTCAGCCAGATGGTGCAGCGCACGCGCGACTGGGAGCAGGGCCTCGTGACGGTATATCAAAGCTATCTGCGGACCCTCGACGATGCGTTGAAGTGTACGTGCAATGTGTACCATATTCGTCTCAATCCAACTGACGTATGTCTGAACAGCCAAATCTGAGCTCGCTCCCGTTGCACTCCAGTGCATGGCTACCCTCCTCAGCGAACTCACGCACTTCACCTTTCGCGCCAACTTGATGGGGGCGATTGTGCGACAGTTAAGCCGCAAATCGTGGGACTCGGTGAGTGCATGCAGAGTACTACTGAATGGTTCTCACATCGTTGCAGTCATCGGAGCTCTGCCAGAAGACAGTGATATCTGTGTTCCGTAACGACGAGACGGGTGAAGCCTCCCTCGAGCTCGTGCGCCTGCTCAATCGCATGATCAAGGAACGCCACTTCAACGTTCACGGAAACGTCCTCTCATGCTTGATGCATCTCCGTCTCAAGTCCGAACTGCACGTACGCGCCTCGGATACGAAAGCTGAGAAGGACGAAGACGACAAGCCAAAAATGAAGAAGCGGGGCAAGGACAAGAAGGAGCAGTATCTCAGCAAGAAGGAGCGCAAGAACTTGAAGGAGAGGAAGGTGATCGAGAAGGAGCTGCGCGAGGCGGACGCGGAGGTTGACAAGGAGGAGCGCGCCAAAACGGTACGATCACGGTTCTTTGGGGTTTACGAGTATACAGACTGACGTGGGTAACTAGCACACCGAGACTCTCAAGCTCCTCTTCGTGCTCTACTTCCGGATATTGAAGAACCCACGGCGAACACCGCTCCTGACGCCGGCGCTGCGAGGCATTGCGCGATTCGCGCATCTCGTCAACGTTGACTTCTTCCGTGACCTACTCAAGGTGCTGCAAGAGCATGTGGCGCGGGGAGGGGGTTCCAACGACGAGGATAGTGGCGAGGAAGGCGTCGACGACCACCGAGATCTACAATACCGCTTACAGTGCATTGTAACCGCGTTCGAGTTGCTGTCGGGACAGGGTGAGTCGTGCTCTAGATGCACAGTGACCTGTCTCATTGCGCAATGCAGGTGAGGCGATTATGATCGACCTCGAAGACTTTGTCACGCATCTCTACAAGTTGATTCCGCTCCTCGCCTCGTGCCGCACTCTGGAGGAGCCGGTCGAGGACCGTGGGGCCGGTGCAACCAACTCCCGAGCTCAGACGCTTTCGTCAATGATGATCAGGGCATTGACTCTCGCTCTCGCCCCTCGGAGCAACCGCAACCAGTCCTCTCCCACACGGACGGCGGCGTTTATCAAGCGACTGCTCACAGCATGTCTCTCGCTCCCCTCCTCGACTGCTCAACAGGTGCTGGTATTCATTCACTCTCTGGTAGCCGAGGACCCGCGGCTGGACGCATTGTTCTCAACAGAGGAGAGGTGTGCGAACGGACGGTATCGCCCCGACTTGGACGACCCGCAATTGAGCTGTCCCTGGTCCACATCCGCGTGGGAGGTGGTTACCTTGTGTCAGCAGCATTGGGATCCCAAGGTCCGGGAGCAGGCTGTCACGCTGGCAGATTTTGTCCGAGCGTGACCGTGTCGGAGGATCGTGCCGCATTCATCGCGATATTCCGGAGTGCCAGAACACGTAAATAATATATCCATTACGTTAACGGTTAACGCCCTGTCCGATAAGTAGCTGCCACTGGGTGGCGCTGGCGCTCCTTGGTTTCCGCCGCGCTGAACACGAGGGCATCGTACATGACAGGGTTCGAGGACGAGGGAGTGAGATGTACCATTGTCTACGCGATCGAGGACGAGATCCCCTCAGCCACCCTCGCATGGCGTTTCTCACGGTTTACATTCAGTCCCGCACTTGCGGTATAGCGAAAATACGAATGCCTATTGTCTGCTCGCGTATTGCTCCTGGTCAAATGCTGGCAATCATTGCGCGCAGGACTAGTTTCCAGGGAGTAACAGTGGCTTCTTGTTCTGACCGCGAAAAAGTTGAGGGTGCGGGGGAAAAGGTCAGGCAACTCGTTTCGGGGCATTGTCCGACGATCGGTATCTCGCCGTCATCTGAAGGTCCCAAGGGCATCTCCGTTTCGTCAGTATGAGGTCCTTCAGGGGCGCATCGTGTTCTCCGAAGTGGCAGCGCGTGCTCGTTTCCAGCGAGCTGCCGATGTGTGTATGGGTGAATGTACACGCTAGCGTTCTCCAGTGCTCAAACACTCGAGCTCTACCCTTCTGAACAGCTTAAACTGCACAGCATTAGTGCCTGGGAAGTTGCCGGGGCAGGGTCCTCTCTTGTTCTCCGGGCCCGCATGCCGTTTTAATTGCCCCTTCCTCCTGGACGCGACGCGAAGAGTAGCGATGGCGATACATGGGTTGATCTCGATGATACACTCTGTGCTGCAGGGCATTTGCATAACGGATACCCCGGCGGATCATCCTGTACGCACTCAAAGTTCGAAATCTCGATGGATGTGACCATATCGAGCAAGACGCTCGTTTCCCTCCGCGCGACACCGCTCGCCAGGGCGCTTTTGTGCGCATGCTCGGAGTGCATTGAGAGACAGCCAACTTGCAAGTCTATGAGCTGTCAAGGAGCGTTCTCGGCGGTCCGGAGGGAAGAACTTTACATCCGTCCAGTCTTCTGACAAGAACAGAATGGATTGGGCATGCGACACGTGGAGTTAGATGTACAGTGCGGACTCGCGCGACAAGGGTTTCAACAGCAATGGTGAAGGGAAAGCGCGACAACGTAGTACGAGTCCTGCGATACGAAAACACGAAGAGCCGGTGGACAAATTGAGGGAAGGGATGATGACTTGCTACATAGCACGTGGGGGCATAAAGGACTCGTCAAACGGCATCGAGGGGTCATGGAAATATGTGGGGGACGGGGCAGAAGGGTATAATTGATCGAAGGATGAGACGGGTGGCAGAACGTGAGCATTGGCGGAGAGAGAGAATGCGGGTAGAGGAGGAACTACATCCGGGAAGTATTGACCGTACTGCGGCGGGGTGTACGTGGTGAACGACGGGGAAGGAACCAGTGGGAGGTGAAGTTGCATGGCATTGGACTGGTCATAGACGGTCGGCTGCCACAGGTTCACGCATGGCGCCTCCGCACCTGCACCCATAGCTGGTCCGGTATGAGAGATCTGGGAGAATGTCGAGGGAGCAGGCGATGATACCTGGGGCGTGTCGTCGACGGTTTCGTCCCAGTGCCTGCCTGTATCTCGGAGATGCCACTTCCGGAGTTGCTGGAGGTGACTGGCCACTGAGAAATTCCTCGTGAGTGACTGTGTGGGCACGACAACGACGAGCATTACCTTGTTCCTTCGTGCGCGTCGTCCCGGAATACAACGAATAGTAACGTGCGAGAAACGCATTCTGTCCTTCTCGAAGACGTCCACCTGCCTCGTTTTTTCGACGAGTGTACTCCTTGAAAGCTATGCCAACAGTGAGCACATGTGGCCACGGTCATCGCACATCGGAGGCGCACCAGCCACCAGGATAGGATGGTCCTCGGGCGGCCAGACGACTTGGCCAGCTCGTTTGCGAAGGATACGAGAAGGTCTGGTAGTCATCGTAGTACGAGGGGAAGAGGATGAGAGCGAGTGCTGGGGGACGACATGTCACCTTCCCCGTGGACTTTATATCTGTGATCGAGCGCTGGGGGGATTTCCGGGAGACGGAGTTTTTGGGGTAATGTCCCTGATGGCGAGCATTGGAGGGAAATTTCTATTGTTGGCCGGGTGAGAAACAAGAGCAAGGCTGGTTCGAGGATTGTCGATGGCGGTGCTCGCACGCGTCACAGTCCGAAGTACCTCGATTAACGGTCCCGGTCCGCGGACTTCGCGCGCTTCTGGACCGTGGACGACACTCGGCGCAACATGACCTCGCTCACCCAGCAATGGCTACGCCAGGTTGCGCAGCCATACCATTCCAAGGATCGCGTTTACGCAGACGTCGACGCCGTGCTCGCCGCCTTCGCCACGCTGCGCCCGAAGACCGAGGTCTACAGTGCGCAACCAGTCTGGCGACGCGTTCGGCAGCGTGCTCACCATCGCGCCCGCAGCGTTCAACGACGGACGCACCCAGCTGCTCATATGTGTGCACGGTCTTGTGCCCATAACCTATCGCCAGGCCACGTACAACATCCCCATCTCGCTGTGGATTCCGTCGGGCTATCCGCGCGAGCCACCGCTGGCCTACGTCGTCCCAACGAGCGACATGTTCGTGCGCGCCAGTAAAGCGGTCGATCCCAGCGGCCAGTGCGATATCGAATATCTGCGCAATTGGCAGCGCAAGAGCGAGGTGCGCTGCTTGCGGGATGCGTCACCCGTCGTACAGCGCTCATCGTCGTGTGCGTCGTCTAGGGATGCGATCTGATAGCCCTTGTGCGCGCGCTGCAAGATCAATTTTCGCGTGAACCGCCGGTTTATGCGAAGCCACGCTCGTCAGCATCGGGCGGTGGCACGTCGCAACTCTCCACAAACCCGTCGACGGCAGGTCCCAGCCATGCAACGAGGCCTCCTCCTCCTCTTCCGGGCTCGCAATCTGTTCCTGTCACCACGACATCAACTCCAATATCGTCGATCGACCGACCCGCACTGCCTACAAAGCCGATTTCGCACTCTCCTTCGCCATCTATTGCATCGCATCCTAACGGGTCGCCATCCGCAGTTCGTGGTTTCTCTAATATCTGGGTTTGGGCGTGCTTGTGTCTTACGCGTATTAGGCACTTCGACCGCTTGACGCGCCTGTGCGTCCCCCACTTCCACCGGACCTTCGGCGTCCGTGGGCAGAGAATCACCCCTCGCCACCTCCTACCTCTCGTCCGCCTCGTGCAGAGCAAACACCTCGACCGGCGTCTGCGTACGCGACAATTCCTCAGCAGTATGATGGGCGATCGAATGATCAGCCTCCAGCTTTCGCGTATACGCAACCTCAGCCTGGCGCTACACCAGGGCACCCTCCATACCACGTTCCAGGCCCCGTCTCTACTCACTCTAGCGGGCAATCGATGCAGTGGCAGTCTACTTCCCAACAGCTCTCTTCGCCAACGTCGTGGTCGCCGTCGCCGCCTCCCCCACCGCCGAACTACGGCTCTCGACCTGCAAGCATTCATGTATCAACATTCTCACACCCACCCGCGCCCTTTTCTCCGTCGCAGCATGTCACCCATCCTCCGCCGCATGCTCCTGCCATACCACCTCCCGCGGCAGCCCCAATACCTGACCTCATGGATGACGATACGCCTGAGCCATCTGTAAATCCTGCAGTCCCTGCTCCCCCTCGTCCTCCAAACCCAGAGCTCCTGCGACTACATGCCGCAGTGAGGAGCAGGATACACGCAGAACTTGGCTCTCTGGCGACTGCAGCCAATGCAGATGCGGAGCGGATGCGTGTAACGCAGGCGGATCTGCTCGCGGGTGAGCCTGCAATCCGCGACGAGATGGCGCGCCTGGAGGCCGTCAAGGACGTCTGTCGCACTGTTGCCTCTCGCTACCGGGACTGCGTCTCGCATGCGGAGGCTAACATCGCCGAGCTGCGCCGTAAAGGCGATCCGGAGGTCGACGAGCTCGTCTGCTCCACGACCATCGTTCACAATCAGTCAGTATCCATTTCGAAATATTCAGCATGCTGGGTGCCTAATTGTGGTGACAGACTGATCAACCTTATCGCTGAGGACAACGCGATTGAGGACACTATCTACCATCTGCACAGGGCGTTGAATGCGGGTCGGATTGACTTGGACAAGTTCCTAAAGGTACGCGGCGCCCGCTGGCTCATTCTTCATCCTCTTGTCTTCTAACTACTAGCGCAGACGACGCGGCTCTTGGCGGAGGAGCAGTTCACGAAACGAGCATTGATTGAGCGGATATTGGCAGGTCTCCCGACCGGAGCATCCAGTTGGACGTGAGCTATTGTGTTTATAGACTTGTAGCACGGTATACGGTATAATCAACACAGCATCCTCTGGTTGCGACCTGGACTAGAATTTGTGATTGGGTGCGGGAGGGGCAAAGATGAGAGCGTTCGGCGCCAAATCACGTGCGCCTAAATAAGGTTCGCGCACGGGCCATCAACGAAAGCAAAACTCGGCGTCGGACATTTTTGGCCAAATCACCACTCTTACCATCGACGATAGCGGACGAAGACATCTTCCCTTCCGAAAACTAAACCCTAGCCTCGCAGTAAGTCGCCGCGACCGTCGCGCGTCGTCTATTGCGAGCCAGAATGCTTAATTTTCGCGCGGTGCAGAAAAAAGATGTCTGACGCTGGAGATGATATCCAAGTTGACGCGCCCGAGACCGTCGAGGTCACCCAGACCGACGCGCCGAAGGGCAAGCTGAGCGTGGAGGACGCTCTTCAGGTGTGCATTGCTGTATTTCGGCGCGCGCGCCCCTCGTTGCTCACGCACCCGCAGCAAGTCCTGAAGACCGCGCTCGTCCATGACGGTCTCGCACGCGGCCTGCGCGAGGCGGCCAAGGCGCTCGACAAGCGCCAGGCCCATCTTTGCGTGCTCGTCGAGACGTGCACTGAGGCGGAGTACATCAAGCTCATCGAGGCTCTCTGCGCCGAGCACAAGATCAACCTCATCAAGGTCGGCGACGCCAAGATCCTCGGCCAGTGGGCGGGTCTCTGCAAGATCGACAAGGAGGGCAACCCCCGCAAGGTCGTCGGCTGCTCCTGCGTCGTGGTCAAGGACTACGGCAACGACTCCGAGGGCCTGCACGTGCTCCTTGAGTACTTCAAGAACCGCTAAGTGAGTCTCGTCTCCTTTTCTCATCCTTTAGGATGACTATAGACTCCCTCTACCGAGTTCGCTATGAGGACATGTCTATCCGGAATCATTGATATTGACTGAACCCTTTCGTTGCTTGTCTGTTTTCTTGTCCTGATGCTGATCGTTTTCTTAGGTGCACCACGCTCTTTCTCGTCATCGTATCTGTATCCCAATCTCAATACAGTCTACCTTGACATTGCATACGCTGTGAAACCTGATTCCTAACATACAAACCTATGGTGTGCATACATGCAAGCTACTCTAAGCAACAGGGCGCCGGTGCGGCGTCTCATACTTGACGGCACGCGGTCCAGATGAGCCGACCCAGCGCCAGACACGCAGTTCATCGCCGGCATCGGTCTCTTCGACGTTCGCCCGCACGTTCGCGTTGCTCTCGACCACCTTCTCCACCTGTGACCACAGCCTCTTCCGTGCGCTCACGGAGTGTTCGTCTTGCAAGACCCAGTCACGCAACTGCGGAGGCGAGAGATATGGATGCCGGGTGCTCGCGGGGTCGGTGTGGTGGTCGAACTCCTGCGTACGGAGAGCATCCAATGACATTTGCACCAATCCCGCAACGCGCGCACGCTCGCGCGAACGCGCCGCGAGCCAGCTTCGACCGTAAATTAGTCCCGCGAAGGTGCCGAGCAACGCTAGGAAAGGCAAGACGCATTAGTGTTAGCACAATAACCTCTAAATGCAAAGCGAAAACACTACGCACCGAAGACTGCGGCGCGCCATTCCTGCCACGTCTGGCGGGCACGCACACGCACTGCGCACGCTAGGCCAATATCCCCCTGAAGCGCCGACACGTATTTCTCGCCTCTATTGTCCGTCCCAGGAAGGGAGTGCAGCGAGCGAAATGTCCAAGAGTGCAAGAAATCCGAAAGAGTGAGGCGCGTCAGCCACACATTCAGTTGCGAGGGGAGGAATGACATGTCACGCACGCGGAATTGCCGTAGACGACGAGCGAGTGGCGCGCAAGTTCGGCCATCGCCTCGGAGAAGACCTCTTCCACATTTCCGGCCGCCGCGCGCTGCTGTATTGTTCTCGTCATGAGCACGCCAGAAGAGCATGTAGGTCATGCTACGACGTACCTGTGACCGGGCACTGACGACATCCTTCAACTCGCGCAACGGGATACCCCACTTCTGCGCTTCGCTCGCCGCGTCGCCGTCGGCCTCGGCTTGACCAGAGCACAGCTTCTTCCCTCGGCGCTGAGCAAGATACTGCTCAATCCACTTCGCGAGATTGTGAACGCGCATCCTCCTGCGCGTATCCACGATGCACCGCGGAGGAAGGGCGACGGGACCGAATCCAGGCAGGCCATCGAGCAGCGAAGAAAGCAAGGGCACGTGGCTCAGTGGGTGAGGCTGGAGGAGATACCCGTTATCGCACGTGACCTCGCCATTGGGCGTGCATGTAGTCGCGTGTAGGGGACAGGGCGTGCATCTCGTGGCGCTTGGAAGCGGCACGAGCGGCAATGGCGTGCAGTCGTCCACAATCTGCGCATTCTCGCCATCTCGATGAGATGCAGCGATTCGTCGCGAGCATTCCGTCGCGGTCACCCGTTGCGCCTCGCGCATGCGCAGGACCGCGTTGCTGTTGGATCCTGGCTCGCAGAAGCCGACCCCAGCCGACTGATACTTGAAGTATTGCAGCATGGAGCCAGAAAGCGCGAGCAGGAGTAGGAGCATTACCGACGTTGGGGTAGAAAAGGGAGCAGCGACTGGTTTCTTGTACGGGACGAGGTCCCCGCTCGCAAGTCGTCGAGACACTGCCGTGTTGTATTCGTCGTCTTCCTCCACACGAAACGACGGATCCATTTCGTCCGCAGCTTCGAGTTCGTCTATCGCTTCCTCTTGCTGGACTTGCTCGTCTTCTTCTTCCTCGGGCGACGGTGTGCGGGGCTTTGGCGGCGAGCGAGCAGGGGCACGGCGAGGCGGTGCGGACAGCCGGCGTGAAGGGCGAGCGACAGCTACCTCGGCTGGGGGAGGAGGCGTCGGCGACGACAGCTGCTGAGATTTGCGCGTTGCAGCGCTCTCTCTAGGTGCCGCGGAAATGCGCTTTCGGCTCGAGGACGGGCGCGCCGGCGACGATGAGTCAGGTCCACTCTGGAACGGGTTATCTGTAGACCAGTCGCCCTTGGCGTCGTCCGAGAGTGCACCTCCCTGCTCAAATAGTCATAAGTTGTGCTCTGGGCGAACGACAGCCGCAACACTTACCACCAAGTCAGACAACCGGCGCCCATTCGACTGCATGATGTTGATAAGTTGAAAGGCCAGATATGGAGGTCGAGGCTACTCACATCGCGCTTGATCTTCGCCTTGGTACGAGCACGAGGAAATGCGTCTTCGGGTTCGCTATCTTCTACAATTTCGTCATCGCTGTCGTCCTTCAGCGGAACGAGCTCATCACGATACAACGGCAGCTGCTTCGTATCTGTGGCGCGCTTTCGTTTCGCCTGAACCAAAGTCAGAGAATGATTCGCGCACGTCGGCACACAACTGTGGCGCACCGGCTCCTTGCTCGCCCGTTTGGCTGTCGAGGTCGTAGCCTCGCTCTTTCTTGCCTACAATCGCAACTGATTTTAGCGTTGACGTGCAGACTGTATGGGACAACGCACAGGTCGATTAACCTGTCGGCCCGTCATGCCGTCGAGGATGCCCTCGTCGCTCGCCTGGCTGCCCTGTCTAGCAATCCGCTCAGCGCCAAGCCGCGCCGTATTCGGCGCAATGTTCTCCTGGAACGCCTTGACGAGCGCAGCCTTGTTGGCCTGCCCGGCGGGCGCGGCGCCGTGATAGTGCAGGACGCCGAGTAGAACGGGCATCGTAAGCTTGGACGGGTCGAAGCCCGGCTCGAGATATTTGCCTTGAGCAATAACGTCGCTTGCTGTGGGCGCCATTGCTCTTGCGGTGCGTGTCGCGAGAGCAGATGAGTGTGGTGGGATGAAGTCACGCGGCGCAGCGGAGTTTGACGCACGCGTCGGCTCAACTTCCTTGTTCTTCTTGCAACGTGAAAGTATTCTAAATATTCAATGTATATATTGTGTCTAGTACTTCTGCGGGAAAATTCCCCTCGGTCCGTGCCACAGACCCTTCGTCATGAGCTTCCAGTACGCCCACGGGAAAAGATGCTACGGGGTGTGTCAGTACAAGAATTTTATGCCATATGTGTTTCGATTCTTACCTTCTTCATGTTGAAGAACGCTCTGTGAAGAAGAGAGATCAGTCCAGGGATATGCAGGGATAGCAAGAGTGACAGACTTTCGGGGAACAACTTGGTCGATGCCGAGCATGCTCTTGAACGTCTCCTTGGGCTCCAATCCGTACTTGAACTCGGCGAGCATCAGTGAGTCATACCCGGTCAGCAGCTGCAAGCCGTTCAGGTATGCAATCATCGGATAACAAGATGAAAACGCACCGGGCACGACGTGTAGCCGTCGTAGACTGCAGTCCCAACATCGCCCGTTGTGGCGACCTTGAATAAGTTCTCGACGAGCACAGGTGTCTGCGCCGTGATTGCGGCTGCAGTTTTGCTGGTCGGGAGACTCGAGCAGTCTCCGAGCGCAAAGACGTTCCCGTATTCTGACTTCTTATGGCGCAGGGTGCCCTGATCAACATCCACCCAGCCTGCAGCGTCTGCGAGCGGACTGCTCTTGATGACGTCCAGCGGGCCCATAGGCGGCGCGACATGGAGAATGGTGAACTCGGTATCGACAGTGTCACCGTCCGGCTTCTTGAACGTTGCTTTGCGTTTGGAAGGGTCGACAGCGACAAGGTTGTGCGTGAATTCGCCTCGGATGCCGCGCTGTTGACGCAACTCATTGAGCGCTTCGCTGTACTTGGGAACGCTGAACATGGTCGGCATGCCCGTCCAGAACTCGACCTGGGTCTGCTCGGCGCGCTTCGTACGGCGGAAGTGGTCCCAGGCAAGCCACATGATCTTCTGCGGCGCACCAGCACATTTGATGACGCCCGCTGGTTGTGTGAAAACGGCAGTACCGTTACGCATAGAGTCGATGTCCCGCCATGTCTTGTCGGCATACTCGTAGCTGTATATGCTGGATACGCCGCTGTTCGGGTCTGCGAGCGCGTCCTCCAGCCCTTGGACGGCAGACCAGTTGATCTTGATGCCCGCCGCGACAATGAGGTACTCGTACTGGACCTTGCGGCCGCTGTCGAGCGTGACGGCGTTGTTGGCCGGGTCGAAGGACGCCACATTCTCCTGGAAGAGATGGAACGGCTTTGGGATGAGAGACGCGAGACTTTTACGCGTGTTGGCCTTCTGCATGAGGCCGCCGCCGACCAGAGTCCTGCGTAGCGAGTGTGAGGCGGTTCCACGACGGCGCAGAGTGTGACGAACCATCCAGGTTGGTAGTAATGATATGTGGCAGCGTCTGCTATCGCAATGTCGCCAGGCTTAGGTGCGAGGTCGCCGCCTGCCCGTCCAAAGCGGTAATAGACTTGGTGGGCAACGTTCAGACCGGCGCTGCCTGTGGAACGTGAGCTTGGCATGCACGCGAGCCGACCGCTACTTGCTCACCGCCGCCGACGACGAGGAACTTGACGCTGTCCTTGTGAGCGAGCGTGGACTCTGTGCGTGCCCCAAGACGAGCTGAGCGCGATGCAGCGTGTCTGAGCGCGAGCATGGGTGGGTTCAAGTTGGCGATTGCGACATCCCAGCCAGTTTCAGCCGGAAGAGGAAGCCGGGATCAAGACTCGGGCTTGTGCATCGATTTCCATTCCCACCATGTCTCTCCGCACTCACCGCGCTGGCGGCCTGCCCTCAAACCCGCGCAGCAGGTCGCCTAACCCGTCGCAGGGACGGGACAACTATTCTGGCTACAACGACCCGCCAGACGCGCTCTTCTCGTCGTCCAGGAGCAGCTCGCGCTCGGCACAGGGGCTTCCGGGCTCCGTCAGGCCAGAACGGTCGACCCGCAGACCCCAGCAGCCGCCTCAGGACGACTACGGCTCCCAGGGACGTGCCAGCAGCGAATACGGCGCGCGCGGGAACGATCGTTATGGTCGTGGCGACGACAGATATGGACGCGACGACCGCTACGGCGGCAACGACAACCGATACCCGCAGCAGTCGTCCTCCAGCAGAACCGGCTCGGCTTACGACCAGCAATCTAGCGCCGGCTACGACGACCGTCCCAACAGCACTTCCACTTCCTCTTCCGCCTCGTCACTACTCGACCGCATGAAGCAGCGTGGCGTCTCCTCCGCCCGCACTTCTATCGACGACGACCCGCCGCCACCCACCAAGGCAGCCACCAGCTTGCGCACACGCTCCAAGCTCCAGCAGCAGCAGCAATACCGCGAGCCGTCGCCGGAATACGAGCGTGCGTCCTCCGGCTGTATGCCTCGCCGATTCCGTGTCCTTACAGCCCATCCTACAGCTTCGAACGAGCCAGTTCCAAGCGGCGAGGGCTCTTCGATATGGGGCCGCATGGTTGCTGCAACGACCTCGCTTCGCGTGAACGTTAGCACCGCGATCTCGAACGTGACACGCGAAGACGGCGAAGGTCCGTCTGCTCCGCGTTACATCCCTTGGTCGCGTGCACTCGCTCAACCGTCTTTTCAGAGACACCACCCGGTCAGGAATCGCGCCTTACACGCGCCATGAAGGAATACTACCTTCGCAAGGCGCGCGACCCAAATGACCTTCCCACATGGCTTTTTGAGCCCGCCGAACGCACCGTCTCCTCTAAGCCGTCGAATATCTCCAGCACGACCACCTCCTCTTCCCGTTCTCGCCCGTCTGCGCGTGATGAGCCGCCGCCACCGACACAGTCGCGTGGGTTGCGGGACATATACGAACGCGCCCAGCAGCAGCAGCAGGCGCCCCTTGCCCGGTCACCTACTCTCGCGCAGCGTGACGGCGTCGATTCGCGCGCCGCTTCTCGCTTGAAGGCTTTGCGTGAGGCAAAGCGCTCTGCTGTTGGTGCGACGCGCGAGTACGACCAGTACTATCGCTCGGACCAGCAGCAGCAGTACGAGCCTGAACCGGAGCCCGAACCCCGACGGCCTGCGCGTGTAGGGCTACCCAGCCGTCCTGGAGGTGGTGGCGGGAGGATGTGAACGCCTTTTGGGCTTGGAAGGTCTTGCGGTCTTGTACCCGTGTGCGTGGTTTCTCATCCCAGGTTTGGTCTTGTATCACCCGTTTCCTCTGGTTATTTTATGCAGTTCGTAAGTGTATGCCAGTACCCTGAACACTTCGACCTCGATTGCCGCGGATTCGAACTCTAACAAACACGACGCGTTGCTGCGTTGCAAACCGGCACACGCTGGAAATGCCCGATCTCCCCGACTGGTCGTCCACTCCGACTCCTCGTTGCAAATTGCTCACACGCCGACCTATCTTTGGATTGCATCTGCCTAGTGGACGGTGACGCAAAAAAACTCGTCCTCACAAATATGCGTTGCGGTGCTGGGCGGTTCGGGCGGCCACCCTACATATGTGATCGCGCTATCGTTCGTGCACTGTTGCAGTGAGGCAAACTGCAACCAGGGACTTTGAGGCTGCAGAGATAGGGTCAATACCTCTACACTGCATCGGGTGAACGTTTCGAGAGTCCTCGAGCCTCCTTGGTCGAGGAGAGTGCGTGCAGGGAGGAATGGCTTGCGGAACCATTAGCAGCGACGGTTGCTGCGACCTTGAGCTATTCTAATGATAACTCCCTCGGCTACACCTCTGTCTGCGCTCCCGAGCAGGCAAGTCTGATCCGCTAGCTGTAGTGCCATTATTGGATGCTACAGTACCAGCGCGTTGGGTTTGGCACTCACTGCCTTTGACGCTCACGGTCAGTACTTAGGGCCGCGGCGGATCGACAGGTGGAAACGGTAGACTCCCTCCGTCTCTCACCTCTTCGTTCACGCTTTCCTTCCTCTCTTGTGAGTGACGATTATGGTTTCGAAGCTAGTGGATCATACTCATCTCTCCTCTATCTGCAGGTCGGCGAGCCGACTTTTCTGACTTCACGTCCTGTATGTCCTCTTCAGTCACTTCGTTGCGGAGGGAGCGCCGTGATCTGACCGACGCTCATAGTCACTGTTCTCCGCGAGACAGTCTACTCTTTTCTTCGTGCTCACTCTCCTTAACGCGCATCTCAAGTCTCTTTCCATCACTCCCTTCCCTTTACGATAAGCCGAAAACATGCGCTTCGCTACGCACATCGTACCCGCTCTCCTTCTCACAGGGCTGTCCGCCGCCGGTGCGTCTAAATACGCCACTCTCAGATGCGCGGGCAATGATGGTATATGAGGAGGCGTTGACTGATTGACATTTTTGGGTTTTGCAGCGCCCCATCGGAAGCGCGACTCGTCCTCGGGCGAGGAGGTCGCTGTCTCCGCGCCGTTCGGTGTCGTTGAGTCCGACACCGCTGAGCTCTCTTCCCAGCTGGCCAGCGAGACGGGCTTCGGCGCAGAGCCCACTGCGCTTCCTGTTGATACTGCTAGCAGTGACAGCGCGAGCGTGTCCGCTGACAGTACGACCACGACGGATGCTTCCCTTGCTACTGCGACCGATGCATCGACGATCGACTCGTCCGTGCTCGCCTCGCTGTCCGCGATCGACACCAACAGCATCGTCTTCCCTCCCGCCGACACCGCGAACAGTGTGGCCTTCCCGTCCGACACCAACAGCGTCGTCTTCCCTCCCGCTGAGACCGCCGCGCCGTACGTGCCCCCGGTGGTCAGCTCCGGGTCGTCCTACGGCGGTTCTGTAGACATCCCGCCGTATGTGAACTCGGGCTCGAGCTACAACATGCCGCAGTACGGCTCTGGGAGCGTGTCGTGGGAGAGCAGCTACAACTCCTGTGTGCAAACCTGCATGGCTTCGTACCCGCCGCCGCCCGCAACCATTTCTCTCCCTCCCAGCGACGCTCCCCCATCGATCGACTATGGCAGCTCTGTCAGCTCTGGCTCTCCTGACGCTACGGTGACTTCCCCGAGTGGCACGGTGCACAACATCGTCGTCGCGCCGTCGCAAGGGTACGTTTGTGTAGCCTGTGCGGTCGTCAATCTGCAGAAAAGCTGACTTTCTCCAGTGTTCTGCGCTTCGTGCCATTCTCGGTCCCTGCTGTGCCCGGCGACACCATCCGTTTCACGTGGGGTGCTGGCCCGCACACCGTTACCCAATCGAGCGCTTTGACGCCTTGCAACGCCACGGCCAACGGCTTCCACTCTGGCTCCCAGAACGCGACCTTCGTCTGTGCGTACCCGTGTGTTGTGGAATGCTGGACATGATATCTCATTGCCCTGTTCTTTTGCAGTCGACCAAGTGGTGAACAGCACCGACCCGATCTGGTTCTACTGCGGCATCCCGACTCACTGCCAGAAGGGCATGTGGGGGTGCGTCTTGCACCGTTCATCTTCCTATCACACAGAACTGACTCGTCCTGCCCTCTGTTTAGTGTCGTCAACCCGCCCACCATCGGCGCCGGCGAGCCTACCTCGGTGGATTCGATGATGCCCACCTGGGCCTCGTCGAACCCGGACATCGCAACGACGCTCGCCTACACGCAGAACGTCACCTCCGGCATGCCGGTGGCTGCCAGCTGGGGCGCGAGCATCGATGTTGCGAGCATTGACCCGATGTACCACGCCGGTGTCGCGAAGAGCGTGCTCCTCACTCGTGCGACCATCGCCGCGAACCCGGACATGGTTGACAAGGATGGCGTGTTCCGCCCCACTGGAGACGTCAAGATCCCAACAGACCTCTCTTCGTTCCTCGCCAGCGCTGACGGCTACGGCGCCGCAGCTGGCGCGTCATCGTCCTCCTCTGGGTCTGCAACGGGCACTTCGACCTCGACGAGTGCATCCGGCACGTCGACCTCGGGCTCGAACGGCGCCGCGTCCGTCGCGTCGTCCTCCTTCGGTGTCGCTGCGGCTGCTGTCTTCGCGGCTTTCATGATGCTGTAGACGCTCACGTTCGACTTCACTCCTGGTCTGAGATGATGGACTTTGAGACGTACATACATATTTGCGATACCTGACTTGAGCACGGACATCTTTTTCCTTCACACCACATTTGTTGTTATAGACGGTGCATCTAGTCGCCTACACTACAATGATAATACAAGCGGGCCGCTGGTGAGAGCGCACTCGATGATGGCGTGTGCACTGGAACAGTAGTCGTGACATGAGTTACAGACGGATAGCATACAGGAAGCCGTCGAAGCCCTTGTCACCGACAGTGTGGATCGTCGTTGCATCTACAGTCTTGTCCTCCTTGATATATCGCAGGAGTCGGCGCACGCCCTCGAGGCGCGGCTCGGTGTTGGTCTCGTCCGCGACGTTGCCCTGCCGGCCTACGTTGTCAACAATGATCGCACCGCCCGGGCGCACAAGGCGCTTCGCATGCACAAAGTACTCGGTGTTGCTTTCCTTGTCCGCGTCGATGAACGCGAGGTCGAACGGCGGGTCGGGCGACAATCCAGGGAGCGTCTCGAGTGCGGGACCGACGATGACTTCGACTTTGCCGGCATGTCCAGCATTCGCAACATTCTTGCGCGCCACCTGAGTTCAGTATGGTACCATCATCAGCAAAGCGTTTCTGTGGGTAAAGAGCAACGCGCACCTCTGCATGCTTATCAGAAAGCTCGAGGGTGACAATCTTGCCGTCTGCGGGAATCGCGTTCGCCATCCAGATAGTCGAGTATCCGCCCAGCGTACCGACCTCGAGCACGCGCTTCCACCCGTGAGTGCGGATGAGCAAGTTCAGAAACTTGCCCTGCGCGGCGGAGACAGCGATCTCCGGAAGGCCTTCCGCCTTGCTCTCGCTGAGCGCAGCCTCGAGGCCCGGAGCGGGGTCGGCAATGAGGTGCGTGTTGTGGTACGCGTCCGAGCGCGTCCAGATCGCGGCGTAGTCAGTGGCAGAGGAGGTCATGGCGAGACGGCAAGTCACGAGTGTGAGACGCGAGCGCGTGCAGACGCGGTTAAATAGGGTGGCTAAAGGGCTGCGGTGGATCAGATAAAACCGAACCGACGGCGAAGGGGTGTCGGATCTTGGGTGTCCAGAACAGGGATGGTGAGGACTCGAAGGGTTGCAGTACTGTAATCAGATTTCCCACATCGGGTATCGTCGGCCGGGCACGGTTGCAGATCTTGCGCTCAGTGAAGAGGTTGCGTCAACCGAATATCAGGTCGATTTCGTCCTTCACAACTGGTTTCTTCTTCTTCTTTTTCTTGACGGTCGGAGGATCGACTGGAGCTTTACGCGTAAGGACCACCGTCTCCACGCGTGTCTCCGAAACGGGCTGCGCTTCAGCAATGACAACACCGTGTATATCCGTCGCTGGCTCTGAAAGCAGAGCAGCCGTGTCGTCCATGTTCACGTCACTCGGAGTTGGAGCAGCGAGGGTACCGTCCCCACGAGCTGTGACAGACTCGCCAATGTCTTCAGCTATCTCGTTTGACTGCAATGAGCTGGAAGACCCGTTCCGCTGGGATTCAGCAGGAAATGCGGAAGGAGGCAATTCAGCACATGGCGATACGGTCTATGAGTCTCCTTCAGCGTCGGTACTGCAGGCGAAGCAGCGATATGGATACCTGCACGACGTCGTATACGGACTTGAGGGCGTCCCAGACACCGTGTAGAGCATCCCTTATCTCAACGAGGAGCAATGAAAGCCTGGACGTGATTGCTGACAGCATAAGCATGAGGCTGAGGAACGCGCCGCCTGCTGCGTTTCGCGAGAGAAAGCTGAGAGCGTTGAGCACTAACGCAGATGGTCTCGCACGTCATACGCACTCGTAAGCACCAATGTAGCGCGTTTGTGACTGTTGTAGATATGAGAACATGGATTTTTACGCGTGAGCGCACGTACAGCGTCTATAAGCAGACAGGCCGAATGCACGCGCTCCAGGACGAATGCGAGGTAGGTCGCGTCGGGAGAGCGCGTCCATGCGCTTTTGACCTTCTTTGCGCTGATTCAATCTGCGTCAGAGCGCATTGTGGACGACGGGGACGGTCTACTGACTTTTGCTGCGCGGCTTCCGGCGCGTGGAAAGCCAGGCGCGTCTGGTCGAGTAACGCGGGCAAGTCGAGGGCGTGCAGCCTGACGGCAAACTTCTTGACCTCTTCTACTTTGCGCCAGAAGAGCGCGCCCCGGTGCTGGTTCTTGTTCTTGTAGTGCAGGCGGACGAGAATGGCGAGTTCGAGCTCGTGCGAGCTCGCCGCAGCGTTGACGCGCTTGGACGCGACGCGCAGAGCCTTTAGTGCGCTGTCCACGGTCGCGAGCGATGCATAAGGAATGGCGTCGCGCGGGACGGACTGGCTGGGACTTGGAGGTGAGCGTGAGCGGACAACCGGCATGCGCTGAGTTCAAGCCGCCCTTGAGCTTGTAGACCGACTCTCCATCCGCCCGCCATGAGCAAGGCCGGCGAAGACGCAAAGTTCTTCCAGCGCGGCAAGATCGAGGCGAGTCCCAGTCTTGTCAGAGCTGCTCGTCGCAGTTGCTCACGGCGTCGGCGCGCAGGAGTTCCGCAAGGAGCTGCAGGAGGCCGAAACGAAGGACAAGAAATTCATAAAGCGCAAGACGGCGCTTAAGAAGATTGTCGCCAATATCACCATGGGCAACGACAGTGCGCACCGAGTCCGTCGCCGGTCTTGCGCGCCGTCCGCTGACATGCGTGCTCAGTGTCGCCGCTGTTCCCGGACGTTGTACAATGTCTCGTCACGCCCTCGCTCGAGATCAAGAAGAGTGCGCATTCGGTTGTCTCGTCGCCGTCGTCATTAACTTCGTCGCAGTGGTCTACCTGTTCCTCGTCAGCTACGGCCGCTCGCGACCTAACCAGGTCGAGTATGTCATCCCAGCATTCCTCGAGGCAAGCGTTTTTGCGTTCTCTATTTCATTCTCTGACTTTCTTTCAGGACTGCCACGACCGCAATCCGCTCATTCGCGCCCTCGCCATTCGCACCATGTCCTACATTCCCCTCCAGGCCGTGCTTGAAGCGCTTGTCGATCCATTACGCGCATCCCTCCGCGACAAGGACCCGTACGTGCGCAAGACTGCAGCCATATGTGTCGCGAAGCTCTTCTTCCACGACGCTGTGCTGGTTGAGCGCGAGAGCTTCATCGACATGCTGCGCGACCTTCTCGCCGACGCCAACTCCACCGTTGTATCCAACGCTGTGGCCGCACTCATGGAGATAAGCGAACGCAGCGACAAGATCAGCTTGAAGCTCAACTTCACAGTCGCCAACAAGCTGGTCATGGCAATGGGCGAGTGTTCAGAGTGCGTATCGTGTGTTGCAGGCTCTCCAGCCCGTTTCCTGACGCGTCTTCTTCAGGTGGGGTCAAATATACATCCTCGACTCGCTCTTGTCCTTCGTGCCGCAAACGTGCCAGGAGGCCGAGCAGCTCGCCGACCGTATCGTTATACGGCTACAGCACGCCAACTCTGCCGTCGTCTTGACGTCTATCAAGGTCCTGCTCTTCCTCATGAACTACATGGACAATAAGAAGGTCATCGAGTTCCTCTGCCGCAAGATGGGACCACCACTTGGTATAGCCATTCCTGCTATGTGAATCCGCACCTGACATTGTATTTGCTAGTGACACTGCTGTCATCTGGACCGGAGGTTCAGTACGTCGCTCTGCGGAATATCCTGCTCATCATACAACGGCGGCCGACTGTATTGCGCAACGACGTCAAGGTGTTCTTCTGCAAGTACAACGACCCGATCTACGTCAAGCTTGCCAAGCTCGAGATCATGTACCGGTTAGCACGAGAAGAGAACGCGAAGGAGGTCCTTGCAGAATTGCAAGAGTCAGTGGCACGCCTCCGAAAGTTGTAGTTCATAATTTGCTGACTTTACACCGCTCGCAGGTATGCAACAGAAGTCGACATCGACTTTGTTCGGAAAGCCGTACGGTCTATTGGCCGTCTCGCAATCAAAGTCGAGCCTGCATCGGACATGGCGATCCAGGTCCTCCTCGAGCTCATTGACAACAAGGTGTCGTACGTCCTGCAAGAGGCCGTCATCGTCATCAAAGATATCTTCCGGCGGTATCCAGGCAAGTACGAAGGCATTCTGCCCAAGCTCTGCCAGAACATCGACGTCCTGGACGAACCGGAGGCGAAGGCCGCGATGATCTGGGTGATCGGCCAGTACGCGTTCCGGATCGATAACTCGGAGGAGCTGCTCGACGACCTGCTGTATTCGTTCCTCGAGGAGAGTGCAGAGGTGCAGCTCTCGCTCCTCACGGCTAGCGTAAAGCTGTTCGTGTACAAGTCGAACAGCACGAGGGCCAAGGATTTGGTGCATAAGGTGCTCAAGTGGGCAACGGAGGAGGTGGATAATCCCGACTTGAGGGATAGAGGGTTCATGTATTGGCGGCTGCTCGCGATATCACCTGCCACGGCGGGCGAGATTGTCCTTGCGGAGAAGCCGCCCATCTCGACGGACACGGATCGCATGGAGCGCGGCGCGCTCGACCAGTTACTACTGCACACCGGAACACTGGCATCCATATACCACAAGAATCCGGAGGTGCGTCGTGGTAGAGTAGAGCCTCCTAGCAGAAAAATGACTCGGAGACCTTGCAGACGTTCATTCGCAATGCCCGTGGCAAGGCGCTCGTCGACAGCCCTGCACTCAACGAGAACTCGCGGCGCGTTCTCATCTCCCTGCCAGATGCCTATATGCCTGGCCCAGCGCCGAATATCCCGCCACCGCCCACACCATCGACAAAGCCGCGAGTTGGCGTAGATGTGTCCCCACCGCAAGGAGAGCAGCAGTCGACGCGGGACACATCGCCCGACAGCGCAGGAGACGTCTCAAACCCAGCAAGTCCAGCAGTGGGCCCGCCAGTCCCGCACGACCCGTATGCGAACCTGGAGAGCGTGTTTGGTGGGGCGTACGATGCCGATGTCCCGCGGCCGATGACGGACGGACCTGGAAGACGAGGCACGGTAGTCGACGATGAAGATTTGCTGTTCTAGTGCAGTAGTACTTATTCGGGATGAGATTGCGGTGGTATGGCCTATTTGTACAATGAGATCTATGCAGGAGCCCGCTTCTCGTGCGTGTGAGGGATGCAGATAAAAGTACAGATGCAAAATGGGTGATAAGCAGCCTTAGGTGAATGCTGCCTTGACTGAGTCAACAGCCCTGTGCATTCTACTGGCCTTCGGGCGCAGGGAGTTGTAGTGCTGGACGATGAAATGTAAGCCCGAGAATTCAGAATAGCAATATGCAAGGTATGCTCACCTCCCCGAGCCCATACATGCGCCGGTGGTAGCTTATTCGCACGACATTGGGATCACCCATTTCTGCCGTTACAGCTGGAGGCATGTGCGGGACAATGTGTGGCTTCTCAGCTTGTACGACGAAGATCGGAATCTTGTATGCGCGTGATAGCGCCTGAATTTCAGGCTCGCCGCCCCACGCGCCGGTGTCGCGGATGGTCGCACAGTAACTGGAAAACTGCTGGTGCGTCATGAGCCCAGATGATGTCGCGCCCGCGCCGTCCTCGCCCTCGATGGATGGGAGGAACGGAAGAAAGTCGTCTTCATGCGAATACATGTACTGTGCGGCTGCCAAACGCGTCGTAGCGAAGTTGGCTGCGTTTGCGGGCAGCAGGCCTAGTAGCGCAAGCTGGTCCGCGATCGCAGAGAAGAGACAGTGGCCATCTGGGTTGATCTGGCCGTGTCGGTCAGCTGTGGCGCGAGCAGCGGGGTCTTGTGCGTACCTCGTGCAGCTCGAGCCCGTAGTCATCGCAGACCTGCTCCATTATCCGCTTCTCGTTCTTGATCTCTTCCTGCAGCCGTGCGTCTGCGTCCGCGTCGTTCGGGGCGAACTTGTCTGCGAGCGCCGCAGCTTTGCGCGCCTGGAGAGCGTCCGGTCAGTTCACGCACGCGCGAGCTGGGCGCGGGGCGACGCACCTCACGGGCCTTGAAGCGGGCCTTGCTGTCCTTCTTGCCTGCAGACTGTTGCGCCTGGACCATCGTGACCTGCTGCAGCACAACGCTCGCCTCGCGTTTCACGCTCGCGTCACCATTACGGTCGTCCAGCTCGGCCCAGAGGTCATCGACTAGGTCGTCGCCCACATCACCTGCAGGCGGCGGCGGAGGAGGCGGTAATGGCGAGGGTGATTTCTTCGATTTCTTGGCCATTGTCGGTGGTGTCGCAGAGCAAGTGAGTGCGGGCTGAGTTTCAGCGCAAGTTGTGGCTTGGCTCCCGACGTCACCGCTGCCTCAGACACCGGGCGGGCCTGATACTTGACTTCACTGCTTCATACCTTGCCAACTTGCCCGAACTGTGCAAAATCGAGACTGCGATGTCGCCTGTCAGTGGGCGAGTCCGTTGGGCGCTGAGCGTGGCCGTTCAAGTTCGAGGTCACCCTTGATAAGTATACACGCCTATGTCTTCGCTTCTTACTGGAAATCCTATTCCATCCGCATGCTCCGAAACTATGGCTCTTGCTACGGGAAGTCGGTGGCCCGGCTCGTTGCGCGCGACGCCACGGCGTTGACAGGTCCTAATCTTGGTTCCCGTTCGGAATGCCGTGGAGCCTGAGCTCAGGCTGACAAAAGACAGGCGCAACCGCGGTGGTTGTGTTCGACATCGGGTGCTCTCAGACTCTCCTTAAGTTGCATCACATCCCACTCTGCCTGTCTACAAATCTTGGAACATGTCTACCCGTGTGCCTCTGCTTTTCGGTACTGCCACGTTCGGGGACGCCGGTACTGGAGCCGTGCGTACTTCAGACCTAAAGGAATGCCAGGAGATCCTCGACGCATACTTTGCGCACGGGCACAGAGAGCTCGATTCGGCCAGGCACGCTCGGTTCATGGTCCTCTTCCTCTCCCTGACGGCCTCGCAGGATCTACGGCAATGGTAGCACAGAGCAGGCATGCCTTTGAACCTGCTTTCTCCATATCTGAAGTTGCTGACGCGCTTCGGACAGTACCTTGGAAAGTTGAATCTCAAGGGCTCGGCTGTGGACACCAAGTACTGTGGTCGCCTCATATTGCTGATGAGTACAAGTTCTTATATTTATATCGCGCAGAGTGTTTCCTTCGCTTGCCCCAGGACATGGGCATGCACCGGACCTCGTCCGTTCCGCCGTCGACACGTCTATCAAGCTCCTCCAGCCCGTCTTATCTGGAAAACTTCGCGTTCTCTACCTCCACCTCCCAGACCGGAAGGTCCCTTTCGTCGACACGCTCCGTGCGATCGACGAACTGTACAAGGAAGGGAAATTGTACGTCGCAACGTCGAACTGCCCGGGGGTCTTCTCTCAGATTCCTCCAGCGAACAGTTCGGTCTGAGTAACTATCCTGCGTACGAGGTCGCCGAAATTCTAGGGATCTGCGAGCTGCACGGGTTCGTAAAACCTACGGTTTACCAAGGTCTGTCGCGATCACTCGTCCCGCCGACGCGTGCTCGGCTACTGACATCTTCTTAGGCAGTTACAGTGTTGTGACACGCTCTATCGAAACGGAGCTGGTCCCCTGCCTTCGGAAATTCGGCCTGCGCTTTGTGATATACAGCCCTCTCGTAAACCAACCTTTTCTTACGCTGAACTCGTTGCTGAACGCGCGCACGATAGGGCGGAGGCTTCATGACTGGCAAGTTCAGCAAGGGCGTCGAGCCGCCTGAAGGTCGCTTTGGAGGAGACGGTAACCTGGCAAAGATGTACCGCTCGCACTACTTCAAGGACAACTACTTCGAGGCGCTCGACGAAATCAAGGCTGTCGCGGCAAGTCTATTCCTAGTTCCCTTCAAGTTTCGCCAATGACTTAACTAAACATCCCAGGCGAAGTACAACATCACGACGACGGAGATTGCGCTGCGCTGGTTGCAGCACCACAGCGCACTCACTCCGAGCGATGGTGTGATCATTGGCGCGAGTACCGTGGCGCAGGCTGAGCAGAACTGCGCCGACAGGTATGTTGCTCGATGTCAAGTCAGCCTGACACTTGTGCTGATGGCTCCTGCAGCGAGAAAGGACCGCTGCCCGAGGAAGTGCTCGCTGTCCTCGATGGAGCATGGCTCAAGGTAGCAGCTACCTCGCCTAACTATGCAATGTAGGATATACCACGCGTGCAATGCGAGTTGGAGCCGGCAATCAGAGCCGGCAATCAGAATTTCATGCAATCCCGAAATGCTGCGGAACCCTGAAGGAGAGACGACAGGTGATCATAGTATCACAGCTTCCAGCCGTGGTCTTGGGTGCATTGGCATCGCGGCACAGGTGCCAGCGCTCAGCGCTCAGTGCTAAGCCGCGAGCTTGAACCTGGATTGGGAGCTTTGTTCCGCCATAGACGGCCTTGTGTATACCGGATCGGGTAGGTTTTCACTTTTCCTGATGTCATGAGCCTGACTTGAGGCTGACAAAGAACAGTCGCAACGGCCGCCGCGCAGTAGTTCAAGTTGCGCAGTAACTTAAGTATGTCAGTTGTGACAGTCTCGACATCGCGGTGCTCTCAGGCTCTCCCTACCCACGCTCTCTCTCTCTGCGTAACACTTTAAGCATGTCTACCCGCGTGCCTCTGCTGTTCGGTGCTGGCGCATTCGGAGAGGCCGGTACTCTTGCAGTGCGCATTTCCGACTTGAAGGAGTGTCAAGAGGTCCTCGACGCATACTTTGCGCATGGCCACAGAGAACTCGATTCAGCCAGGTGCGCTCAATTTCACTGTCTCGTTATGGGTTCTGACGACGTTGTAGGAGCTACGGGAATGGTACCACAGAGCAGTCACGCCCTGAACGCCGCTACGCCTGCTGTGCTCACGCTCTTCCGACAGTATCTTGGAAAGTTGGACATTAAAGGCTCGGCTGTGGATACCAAGTAAGAATTGGTCGCCTCCTAACCATCACAAGCTCGTACAAGTTCTCACACGTATACCCGCACAGAGTCTTTCCTTCGTTTGCACCGGGACATGGTCATTCACCGGACCTCGTCCGCTCCGCCGTCGACACGTCTATCAAGTTCCTCCAGCCTGTCTTATCTGGCAAACTTCGCATCCTCTACCTCCACGCCCCGGACCGGACCGTCCCCTTCGTCGACACGCTCCGTGCTGTCAACGATCTTTACAAAGAAGGGAAATTGTACGAAACTGGCAACCTCTGGAAGTCTAAAGTTAACTTTCTGCAGCGAACAGTTCGGTCTGAGCAACTATCCTTCATATGAGGTCGCTGAAATCCTGGGAATCTGCGAGCAGCACGGGTTCGTCAAACCTACGGTTTACCAAGGTCCGTCGCAATCATTCATTCTACCTCTACGTGCTTGGCTACTTACATCTTCTTAGGCAGTTATAGTGTTATGACACGCTCTATCGAAACGGAGCTGGTCCCCTGCCTTCGGAAGTTCGGCCTGCGCTTTGTGATCTACAGCCCGCTTGTAAGCCCGGATTTCCTCGCGCTGCACTCGTCGCTGAGGCATGACAGGGCGGAGGTTTCATGTCTGGTAGGTTCAGTAAGGATACGGAGCCGTCTGAAGGACGCTTCGGAGGAGACGGGATCCTGGCAAAGCTCTACCGCTCGCACTACTTCAAGGACGGATACTTCGAGGCGCTGGACGAAATCAAGGCTATTGCGGCAAGTTCATCCTGGTTCCCTTTCGTCGATGGATCAACTGACTATCTGGCTATAGGCGAAATACAACATCACTACGACGGAGATTGCGCTACGCTGGTTGCAGCACCACAGCGTGCTCACTCCGAGCGATGGTGTGATCATTGGAGCAAGCAGCGTAGCGCAGGCGGAGCAGAATTGCGCCGACAGGTACGTTCCTGGACGTAAAGTCAGTCTGGTATGCTCATGTCTTCTGCAGTGAGAAAGGACCGCTGCCGGAGGAAGTGCTTGCGGTCCTTGACGCGGCGTGGCTCAAGGTAGCAGCGATCTCGCCCCATTACGCCATGTAAAATCACCACGTGTGCTCGTTGAATACTCGAATTTTAGCTCTCCGTTCGCAGGAGTGTCCACTCAGATACACATAAACGGGATCTTAGCTCGCTAAATTTGAGTTCTGCTGAGTAAGCCAAGCGCTGACAAAGCGTCACATTCGCCACCGCGGTAGGTATATACGGCATCGCGGGTGCTCTCACTCTCGCTTCTCCCCCTCCTACCTCTCAAGAGCTTTGCCATGTCCACTCGTGTACCTCTGCTGTTTGGGACTGCGACGTTTGGGGACGCAGGAAAGGGCGCCGTGCGCAATTCCGAGTTAAAGGAATGTCAAGAGATTCTCGACGTATTTTTTGCGCATGGCCATCGGGAGATCGATACGGCGAGGCAAGTCAAATCATCTCTGAGTGTCCTTGAAACTGATAGCCGTGTAGGATCTATGGGGATGGAAGTACTGAGCAGGCACGTCACCTCTGATTCCCTCACTGCAGCGGCGCAGTCGCTCGATACTAAGTACTTTCGTGGCAGCATCTCGGAAAGTTGGATCTGAAGGGTTCCGCTGTGGACACCAAGTCAGAACTCTTTATACTCCGCTGGTAGACATACTGAAGCGTTGCCGCTCAGAGTGTTTCCGGCGCATGCGATGGCTACTTCACCGGAACATGGCCATGCCCCGGACTTGGTACATGCCTCGGTTAAGAAATCTCTGAGCTTTCTCGAGCCAGTCCTCTCGGGGAATATCCGAGTGCTTTACCTGCATGCACCTGACAGGACCGTCCCGTTCCTCGACACTCTCCGGGCTGTCGACGAGATATACAAAGAAGGCAAATTGTACGCAACTACTTTCGTCGAGTCTCCTACTAGTATACACCGCTTACGTCTCAACTTTTCTCAGCCAGCAGTTTGGCCTGAGCAACTACCCGGCGTACGAGGTCGCCGAGATCCTGGGTATCTGTGAATTGCACGGCTTCGTTAAGCCGTCTGTGTATCAGGGTGCGTTCGAGAGAGAGATCAATCGCCAAGGGATTTGCTAGTGCTCACATCCTGTTACTCAGCTACTTACAGTACTGTGACGCGTTCCATTGAGCCAGAGCTCGTACCCTGCCTGAGGAAGTTCAATATCCGTTTGGTAGTCTACAGCCCGCTGGTAAGTCCCGCTCCTATGTCGCCAAACGTTGGACTCATGCCAGTGTGTCGCCTGGCAGGGCGGAGGATTCCTGACCGGCAAATTCGCCAAGGGAGAGGAGCCCCCGGAGGGCCGCTTTGGTGGAGATGGAGCTACAGCAAAGCGCTACCGAGCTCGTTACTTCCGCGACAACTATTTCGAAGCTCTCGAGGATATCAAAGGCGTAGCGGAAAGTCGAGCTCTCGCATCCTCCGTTAGCCGTGAGCTTACAGTCTCGTTATAGGCCAAGTATAGCTTCACGACGACGGAAATTGCACTGCGCTGGCTGCAGCACCACAGCGTGCTTACTCCCAGCGATGGGGTAATCATTGGCGCCACTAGCGCTGGTCAACTTGAACAGAACTGTGTTGACAGGTGTGCCCCTCAGTGCATGTTCAGTCTCGTGTTACCGATCCCGTTACAGCGAGAAAGCCCCCCTGCCGGAGGAAGTCCTGACCGTGCTGGACGCAGCGTGGCTCAAGGTCGCGGCCACCTCACCAGCTTATGTAGTCTGACAGCGGATACGATGCTCCATAGTGTAACATAGACTTGCATGTGGACAGAGCTGGGCCCTTGAGGCTAATGAAATGAGTGCATCTTGTCACGGTGGCTACAACGACCGTCTTCCGAGCAGCGCACTCAGCCACCCAAAGGACAGACATCATATGCACTACTTGGATCTCTGCTCAGAGGTGCACATGAGGAGTGCCCAATAACTCGGGGAAGTTCTCGGGTTGCAATAATGCTGACTCAGCGGAGAGCCGTACCTTGAGGAAAAGGGGCGCCGGTCCGGCAAACCGGGTCGACGCTCTCCTTCACTCGACATCGTAGATACGCCGCGCGATCGTCAACATGCCAGCTCGCGTTCCTTTGATTTTCGGTACGATGACCATCGGCGAGGCAGGACGGAATGGCGTACGAAACAGTAGCCTCGAAGAGGCGCAGCAGATCCTCGATGTATTCTTCTCCCACGGATACCGCGAGCTGGACACCGCTAGGTACTGTAGTTTTTAGATGACTCCGTACGCACTTACACCATATGCGTAGAATGTATGCTGAAGGAACCACTGAGCAAGTGCGTGATATCAAACTCTACCTGTGGTTATCGGCGCTAAATTCTCTCCGTAGTATCTACCCAAACTCGATCTCAAAGGCTCTTCCATTGACACAAAGTACGTTTTCTTACTCAATCCAATACGAATTAAGGCTTAGTGCTTTGAAGAGTCTATCCGGTCAAGCCTGGCGATCATGCACCGGAGAACCTTCGCTCGACGTTCGAAACGTCCCTCGGCTACCTCGTTCCGCACGCTGTTCCAAAAGTCAGAGTTTTCTATCTGCATGCTCCGGACAGAAGCGTTCCGTTTGCGGATACCCTTCGGGAGGCGGATAGGCTTTACAAGGAAGGCAAATTGTGCGCGCATGGAGTAACCTCCCGCTCTTCGGAACTGATGTCCTCTCAGTGAACAACTGGGATTGAGTAATTACGCCGCGTGGGAAGTCGCCGAAATCGTCGGTATCTGCGAGAGGGATGGATTCGTGAAGCCGACCATTTATCAAGGTTAGCAGAGCGGTCCAACTCGCCTTCACACACATTACTGATGTCATGTCGGACTCGCAGCAATGTACAACGCTCTCACGCGGGCGATTGAACCTGAGCTCGTCCCTTGTTTGCGGAAGTTCGGATTGAGACTCGTGGTCTACAACCCTCTGGTATGGGCGATAGTGAGCAGCTGGGGGCTACAACGGATTAACGTGCCTCTAGGCTGGTGGTCTCTTGGCTGGCAAAGTTGCGAAGGGCGGAGACCTTCCCGAGGGACGATTCGGAGGAGAGTCGGGCATGGCAAAGATGTATCGCGCCCGCTACTTGCAGGACGGCTATTTCAGCGCTCTGGAGGACATCAAAGCTGTCGCAGTGCGTGACCTCGTTTATCCGCCACGTACCTTGACTGAGACGTGACTTCCTCAGACAAAGCACGGTTTGACGACGATTGAGATCGCCTTGCGCTGGTGCCAGCACCACAGCGCCCTTACACCGACGGACGGGGTGATTCTTGGAGCCAGTAGCGCTTCCCAGCTTGAGCAGAACTGTGCTGATAGGCAAGTCATGTCAATGGGCGATGAGATGGCACTGACCCGTTGCGGATACAGCGAGAAGGGGCCTCTCCCCGCGGATGTGTTGGATGTGCTGGATGCCGCGTGGTTGAAGGTTGCGGGCACTGGGCCGACGTACTGGCGATGAGACATGTGCATAGTCACGATCGCAGTCCACTATAAGCAAGGAACGTTGATAGGCTGTTCAGGGGATTCCAGATTAGAGTTGTTGCACGGTCTGATGACTTGCATGACGATGATCTGCAGACACGCGTGCCGGATTTTGCCTTTGCTCGCGTTGTCCTGAACCATGGCCTCCCCGTCCATAGACCCCATCGCCACGGCCAACGCGGTCATCGATGCCTCGCGTGACCTCGCTAGTAGCCCCGACGATGCCGCCAAATGGACGGACGTCGAGCTCAACGCCCGGCTCGTCGCAGATAAGCTGCGCACCAAGGGTCCCGCAGGCGCGTCGCCACTCGCGGCACTCATCATGGCTGGCGTTGACCTCGCGTAGACTATCACACACGCGTGGGTGCAACAGAGCTGCCCAAGGCGATGGCTTCGTTGCTCGACCTCGCGTCCAGCGGGAAGGACCAAACACCTCGTTCGCCAGAGGCCGCTGCGGCCGCGTTTGAGCTGCTCCGCGTTGGCGCCAACCTCTGCATGGATCATGGTACGCGCCGTTTGCTATACCGGAGCTTATAGCCAATATATTACTAGACGAGAATCGGCAATTGCTGCTCAACGCCGGTGTGCCGCAGCGTCTCGTCGCACTCCTGAGAGCGTATTCTCGCCGACACCCGTACAACGACGACCAGGCCAACGCCAGCGTTTCGATCTCGGACCTCAAGCTTATACGCACGTCCGTTGGCCTCCTGCTCAACGCATCGTTTTACGGTATACTATCCTGCATTTCCGCGGAAACTCTGCTTATTCAGGTGTATGATCTATTGTAGAGCCCGTGCGAAACGCGCTGATGGAGGAGCGCGCTCCTACCGCTGTCCTTGCTGTTGCGTTCACTCTCTACAAGCCTTTGGCGTGGGTCCAGGCATTGGCCGCTGCCAACACCCCCGAGCAAATACAGACTGTGGACGAGCAGTGGAAACTGCGCTCCGGAATCGCAAACTGGGCCACGCGCTTCATCTCGGAATTCACGGAGAACGGTCAGCGCTGATTGGACCATTGACCGGGTCCGCGTGCTCACCGAACGCGCAGACACAAAGCAGGCCTTCGATATTGACTGTTTGCCATACATCATAGGCTCCGTCCGCGTGTTCACGCCTCCCTATCCCGCCCCTTCGCCTGCGACATTTGACACTCTATCTGGCCGGCAAACCTTCATCGAAACCGACGTGGACGTGTTGGACCAATGCAGTAGCCTGCTAGAGGCCCTCTCCCTTGACGTCGAGATCGTCCTCACAGAGATTGGGAAGAGCGTTTCGGCAGAACCGGAGCGCGCTTACCTTCGTCATCTCGTTGCGTTTGTCGAAGACGGAAACTATCCGCCTTTTTGGGCGCCTGAGACGTCAGCCAAGCAGTTCGAGAAGACCTATGATCTGTGCAAAGCCGCAGTCGTCAAGACCATCGTTGCCGTTGCGGGTGGCGATTCGAATCTCGATGTGTTATGGCAAGAAACCGTCGATGCGACAGAACCGAACGGTTGGTTTGTGTCGACGATGCTCCGGTGGATACAGCAGCATGTCGAGAACAAGGACTCGTGGACTCGCGATGACTTAACTATCTGTGCTACACTCTCACTCGGTAACCTTGCCCGACGAGGTAAGCACTGTGTGAATCTGGGTACATCACTGCTGATATCCCTACCCAGAGTCGATCTGCGATTCGTTGGCGCAGCCGCCAATAAGTATTGCTGCGAAGCTACTTCCTCTCCTGGCGCCTAAAACCGACCTGAAGATCAAACACGGTGTCTTGGGCTTACTCAAGAACGTTTCGCACGCACAAAGAACACGCGGGACCCTTGGAGATGCTGGAACGATTGAAGCTTTGGCTTCCTCGCGCATCTGGACCAGAGAAGGAGACTTCGCCGAGATCCCCCAAGTATCGGCAATTGGCATAGCCAAACTCCTCTGTACAGGAAACCGTAAGTCAACCCCACGCGGGTGTGACATTCGATGCTTACTGCAACAGTCGACAACACACTGCGTTTGGTCGTCCCCGAGTTGCCAGCGGATGCCGATCCAACAAAACCAGCGCCCGCGTCTGCTTTGGAGCTTATTCTCGCCCTTGTCATACGCTCCGACAGCGTCCCCATCAAGAGCGAAGGTACCCGCGTGATCGCGACTGTCGTAAAGTCATTGTACACCGCCGAAGGCGACGCGAGTATCGGGCACCGTCGCCGACAGGCTATCGATGCTGTCACTACCTTCGACTCTGCCAGCATTCTTGCACAAATGATTTGCCGTAGTCGCAAGTTCCCCGTGCTCCTGAACGAGGCCATTGTCGCTCTGACCCTGCTTGCGTACCACAAGTCCGGAGGTCAGTGTGCATACCTGATGTACAAGATATTTACTGATTTTCTTGGCAGCTGCATACGTTTTACACTCTTTGAACGCATCGCTCACGGAAACACATCCGTCGCCATCCACTACATCCACGAGTTTGACGTCCCCCGTCTCGCCGACGGGTACCGCGTTCGACATGCTGCAGATCATCCTCGCCAACGAGGATGGCAAATTCCCGCCCGAGTTGCGGGCGAACGTTTGCTCTCTATTCAGCAGCGTGGGCAAGAAGGTCAATCCAGCTGCGCCGGGACGAGAAGACGATGTACAAGCTGCGCGTCTGAAGGGCCCCATTGTGTCTACGCTTCGAAGCGTCGTCGAAGGCATAACGGCCTCGGGCGAGGACGAGAAGTCGACGATCCTCCGCACCGCTGCTCAGAAGGCCATCGAAGCCTGGGAGTAGCTTTTGTAGACAGTTATTCCTTGACTCTCGTCCGGTGTTTGTTGTTCTCTGGGGGCAGATGTGGATGCATGTCTTGGTTAGTGTTAGCAATTGTAGAACAGTCGTACACACGCGGACTTGGGTCCATTATATCCCTAACCTTCCTGGGAATGTGCCGTGATTTTGCGGAGAGAGCAGTCTTGAACGAACGCCGGCGCCGGCGCCGAGCAAGGTACTACCTATAAGCGCGCAGCATACTTAAGATGTCGGGTTCACGCGCCCCGCATCTTACCCCACACCCGTTCGGTCAAGTGTGTTCTCTTCGACATGGCCGGCGACATCACTGTGGACGTGAAGGACGGCATTGCGACGATCACGCTGAACCGACCGGAGACGCTGAACGCGCTCACCCGCGCAGGTTTGAAGCCATACCGCACACCACGAACACCTTCTGACGGGCTATAGACTACGACGCTTTTGCGAAATCCCTGAGGGAGATTGACCAGCGTCCCGATGTCGTCGTTACCATCTGGCAGGCCCACGGTCGATTCTTCTGCGCGTGCGTTGCGTTGAAATCTTGCTTCAGCATGCACTAATTCAGCGGCGTTGCAGAGGCACGAATGTCGCGGACTCTGCGTCAGTCCCTTATGAGCACTACACGGCTTATGAACCGCTCAATATCCCGCCGCAGTTCGGTCATTGCATCGAAGGAGGCAGCGGAGGCCGACAGGTCAGACCCGCGCAAGGTCTTCCCATCCGCCGTCTTCCCTACCAACACGGATGTCTCCAATGCTGTACGTTCGTAGAGCTCAAAGTTCTGTGCATTACTGACAATCTACCGTAGCTATACACGCACTCGAAGTTACTTGTATGCTTGCACCTTATAGAGGAAATCCTACGACACTCACATTCGTTCAGGTTGCTGCAGTGAATGGGCCCGTCTTGGGTATACTCTCCATTGCATTTGATCGCATACTCAATGCTCACATGGCGTAGGTATCGCTGCCGCGTTCCTTGGATTTGTATGCATTTCTTCGTCCATTGCGTCGCGCGACCTCTGAGAGTGCTTTCGCAGTTCGACTTCATATACGCGATGCCGAGCGTCTATCTCAGTGTACCATTCACCTTCCTCGGTACGTCTTAGATCTGCTCTATTGCGTGGAAGGCACTCATCGTCGTCGGCTAGGCCTCATCTCGGAGGCTGGCTCCAGTGTCTCATTTGTCAATCGCATGGGTCTTGCACGTGCGAATGAAGTCCTCCTGCTACGCAAGAGATTAGGGGCAGATGACCTTCTCCAATGTGGCTTCGTCAAGTACGCACTGTTGTGGCTGCATAACGACTTTCGCTGATCGAGCATTGCAGCAAGATCTTTCCTGCCGAACCCGCGGAGAAGTTTCACGCCACAGTGCGGGCTCATGTGCAATATGAGCTCGAAGGGCTCGATCCCACGGCATTGCTCGCTGTCAAGCGCCTGATACGCGCTGGACTGAACGAGAAGAACAATCCTGACGCCGTCAACATGCGTGAGAGCTACGAGCAAGCATCCCGCATCGCGAGCGGCATTCCAGGTAAAGCATACTGTGCATGTTCGTGGTTCTGCAGCTTCTGAATTGGACGCAGCCCAGCAATTCTCGCGTCTGGCGCGCAAGGAGATCAAGAATCGCCTCTAGTCTTCTACGGAGTCTGTCATGTGTAATGTAGTGTACAAATGCGTGTGATGAGGGACGTCTACCAACCAGCATCGGCTGGAAGTGTATATGCGCGAGTGACAGGTCGACCGCCGGTGCGAGCGTGCAGGTCGTTGGAAAACTCCTCAGGAAGGAGAACTGAGGACAAGTCAGTTTCACCCCATCGTAACGGACAGTGGCTGCGTACTGGATCGATCCACGGCCATGGGAAGACCACGATGCCGTCCGCGAACCTACGGTAGTACTTCAGTACGACAGGGAGTCGAGGTTGGGGAGGTGTACCAACCATAACGAAGATGACGACGACTTTGGAAAGAGGGCGACATGCCCCGATGAAGGAGAAATTTTCCTACAGTTGGTGAGCCTCAGCTAAGTAGTCGGAGGTGAGTGAAGCATGGGCGCACGGTTGGAATGCCCAAGCTAAGTCCGACACCACCATATGCTGAGACAAGTTCGAATACTGGAATATTGATCAGCTGACTTAGCAATAGCGCACAGCCAGTGTGACGTACCGACACGGAACAAATTAAACCACGGTGCATTGTCGTCGTCCATGAGCTTGTCTCGCTCAATGATGCACACGAGCCATACACCAACGATGAGCCACCACAGGTCAAATGCGAGCTGTCGCCTCAGATGCCAGTTCAAATACTTTCCAACTACGGGCTGATTAACAGAATCCTAGGAAATGGCGCAGGGTGGCACACCTGCTTCGCGGTCCTTGGTTTCTGCATCGAGGGTAGGTTCGTCCGACTCTTCTTTCTCGTAGATACCCAGCGACTTCTCCTCGTACACGTTCGTTGAGCGGATACTCATCGCCACTAAAGCACTCTATCAGCTTATATCCGTATTGAATCGAATCATGCGTACCCGGGAAGACAGCGATGCTAATGGGAGTATGAGTATTGGCAGTTGCGCAGAAATGGAGTACGTACTACATCATGACGATGCTGCAAGCCCCGTGAGCGAAATACAACAGATGGTTCAAGATACGCACTATAGAAAGCTGCGCATGTGTAAGTAGAGGGTAGCATAAGGGTACTTTAGGCGTACATGACAGCCGGGGCCAGCGCGCCAATATTCACGATCGCAAAGCCGGCTGCGCGGGCAGCGAGACCTTGAAAGAGGCCTGCCAGAACCCGAGCGCCAGGCGGCAGCGACTCGGTCACAGGAAGGCCGATATCTGTACAGACCAGTTCAGACTATGCCGTAGCGTCGAGGTAGGTGACGAACCAAGCACAAGGAATGCTGCCCATTCTAGCACACTGCAAGACAGTTAGGATTGAACCAGGCTGTGACAGAGGTCTCGCCTGAGAACGACCAGCACAACGACGAGGAACCACGTTTGTTGACACGGAAAGCTGGTATCCCGTAAGTCAACCCTGATGTACGACAGAGAGAATAAAACTCACAGGTAAATGAAACACCTGCGAGGATGGTCCAAGAGGAAGTGTAGAGTCTTGTCCCGAGGCGAGTTCTCCTTCTCGAACTTTGTGAGGATCCAACTGAGAGAAAATCAGAAGATCGTCTCTCCAAAGGAGAAAATGTATGCGCACATGGTCAGTCTCAGGCTGCGACAAGTCAGCAAAGGATCGTACACGGCAATAAGGAGGTCACATACAAGATGGGCTAGATACAGAGTCAGCGAGAGCCAACTTTCGCGAAGAATGAGGATGACATACGAAAGCGTGGTTCCCGGCCAGGATAGCGAAGCCCAAAGAGAAAATCATAAGTGTCGCGCGTTGGAACGGCACCTGCATGCGATGTCAGCGTAAACGCCTGTTCAAAAGTTTTCGCCCACCATGCCCAAGTCGCTCAGACTCATTCCACCACCTGTGAATGCGCCGACGACTTGAAATAGCGCAAACCTATACCCACATGAGACGTCTTCAGAGCGGGTGCAGAGAGATACGTACCATGCTTTGGGCACGACACGGACTTGAGAGGTAAAGACAGAATCGTAACGCGATGTAGATGCAAGATAGGGTGCGATTAAGATGAAGCAAAACGCATGTACGCCCAACATATACTGCGCAGAGAGGTAGATGAGCACGCAATATCAGGTAGTTGTGAATGTCGCATACTAAAGGAACCTGCAATGTCGTACGTCCATGAGTTAGTCGCTCGACACGCGTGCAGAGAGGAGGGGTACGCACAAGATACGACAATAACCTCAGCGCCCTATACTCTATCCCGCCAATCTTCTCTAACTGCTCCTCGGTGAGGTCATCGTAGTCAAAATTCGAGTTGCGCGAGACTTTCAGCCCGTCGAACGGCACCCAGCGCTCAAGTCTGTGCTGCACGTTAGAGAACATCTTCTCGATGTCGTCCGTCCAGCTATTGCCCTTCTCGTGATCGCCCTCCTGCTGGCCCTTGGTGTGGATGTTCGGCCGCGCCACGATGACCGGCGTGGACGGGAGGGTGAACTTGCGATGCAGTGTAGTGTAGGTCTTTGGGAAGAGGCGGTAGAATAAGCGCTTGACAAGCGAGAGCGTCGGGAAGCCGCCTCGTTGGTGGTAGTGTGCGGGCATCTGACTCCGTGGATGGACGATCGTTGCACGCCGCAAAGGAGTCGGTTGAGCTACGCATCCGATGTCAGAACCATGAACGTGAAGTGAAGCACGGCATGACTTACGGTGACGCCGCTGACGGAGGTCGGTCTCAATGACGTTCTCCATGGACGGCGTGGCTGGGAGCGGTGACTGGATGCTGGTAGGCGACGCGGTCAACGTTGCGCCGGTAGAATGAAATAGAGTTCCTGCAAAGCATCTTCAGGTCACTCGACTCGATGGTGAAGTATCCTGCTCACCGTTCACGTTGATCACGGGTGCCGCTCCGTCATGCTGTTCTCCGTCGGGCGCCGGTGCGAAACGCACATGGTGAGCCTCGTGAGAGGGAGTGACAGGAGGAGAATGGTCAGCCACTGGCACCTGAGGCTCAGCATCACGGTGGACGGGTAGATTAAGCCCTGGACTCTGCAGATCCTGCACCCTCTTGGGAAATGGGTGCGGCGCTGCGGTGGACACGGCGGGCAGCGAGCCGCGGCGCATGGTAGAGGGCAACGGCGGCAACGGTGCCAGCGCGGTGGGCGGCGCCTTATTAATCGGGCTCGCGCCGGTAGTCAGCGCGCGCATTGCAGGACGCGGACGTCCGTTGGTCGCGGAGGCCAAAGGGTCCCGCACGCCGCTGCCGTTCACAACCGGCTCCGAGGTAGACGTCGGCACGACCGCGGTCGTCGACGCGGTCGAGAAGGACGTCATGAAGCGTCTGAGCGAGCGGCCGCGAGTGACTTTGACGAAATGCTGGCAGCGCGTCTGGAAGTAGTGTTTCCGCACCAGCACCATGAACGTGCTCACGACGCCCTGCGAAGCAATGAGCACACGCCACGTATCGTCCTACGAAGTGCGTACGAAGTGGCCGCCAACCATCAAAAGCAGCAATATTACTTGCTGCCACGCCGTGAGCTGGCTGAGGTTGACGGTGCTGAGGCCGCATCCAGAAAATGCAGAATATGCAATGAACAGACTGTCTAGATAGTCCACGCGATAGCGACCATTGCACGCGAACAGAATAGTGCCCTACAGAACGCGAATTGCGGCGTCAGCTCTGGCGCCTAACGTCTCTGGACGGGCTCACGCAGAGGAAGGGAATGAGAATGAACGCGGTCAGATGGATGCGGAAGAAGTTGGCGTGCCCCTTCACATAGTCCACAGCGCGGCGCAGTGGAGGTTTACTCTTGTCGCTGCTGCCCGCGGCGTTCGGGCCCATACTCGACGTAGCGAAGGTGTGACGACGGAGCGGCACCAAAACCGCGCGCCCATGACGCCCCTGATCATGAGCGCATCCGGAGGCTGTGTCATTTGCGAGTCCTTCGCGGGTCCTAAATTATTGGTGATAAAATCCATTTGAGTTCGTGGGTAGCGATTACATGCTAAGAATACACCATGATACAGCGAAGGAACGGGAATTTGGTCAGAAGTGCACCTGCAGTGCGGCAGACTCCTTGGACTCCTGCGGGCAGTATGGACACTTGACGCGCCTGCAAATACTTGCGTTAGCCACGACATATAGAGATGATGACTGCATACCCTCCAGGCTTGGTCAGCTTGGTCAGGCTTTCCTTGGACACTACGTGTCCGCAACTCATCATCATCGGTGGGTTCGAAGGTGTCGACTGCTCCTTCGACACCGGACACGCGAATATCGAGTGATATCGGTTCTCCGGGGGCAAGGGAATGTCAATCTATGAAAGGCATTTCAGCAGTGGCTTCTCAATGAGGAGACGTGAACGACCCACAGGCAGTTCATCGCTCAGACTCCACTCGCTCTTCCGTTCGCGCATGACCTTGCGACCCTTCTCGATTCGTGAGAGCGCACCACCTGCACCTATGTCGCCCACGACGCGCAAGGGTAGCTGCTTGCTCATGCCCAACTTGGCACAAAACTCCTGCGTCAGCATACCCTCGAGTTCCGTGTGGATCGACGGGTCGGTCAGGTCCGCGTACGGCGACGTCCGCATGCGCTCCTCTGGGAGGAAGATTGTACACGTCAACAATCGTTGGAACTCGTGCTCGTGCGCAGAGATGAGGTGTTGGCAGAAGTTCTTGCAGTAGTTGATGCCGAGGACGGGGTTGGGAGGGTTAGAGGAGAAGAGGATGCGCATGTACTGGGATCGGTGCAGGCAGAACTCGAGACGAGACCCGCGCGCCTCCAGGAATGGCCGGTTCGCTGCAGCCCACCTATAACGAGAAGGCTGAGCGTGGGAGTCAATGTGCGGCTGTACTTCGCTTACTCGAGTGCTGGTGCGAGATCCTGTCGCCTGAGAGCGTCAAGGATGGCGTGCATGCTGAGGAACTTGGTCTTGAAGTCGTCAGGGAGCTTGACGCCGGACTCCTATGCACATGAGCACATGTCCTGTCTCCGGTATGTAGAGGGACATGCCTCCACAAAGGTAGCTGCGGTGGAGAATTGACCCGTGCGAACGAGGTGCAAGGCCACGGTGCGGTCCAGAGCGGCGGCCGAGGTGGGCGACGTGAACACTGGCTGCCATTCAGGCAGTGCGTTGGGGAATTTCTGCAGACGCATAGTCAGCACATAGCCTTAGCTGCTCCCGGCGCCCACAACTCGCCTTGTCGAGCGCCTTGCCCAGCTTGCCGAGCGCATTGTACACCTCCTTCTGTCTGTCGTCAATCTCCTTCTTCTTCTCGTCGACGGTGCGCGCGATGAGCCCGACGACCTCAGCGGAGGTCGCGCCTGCCTCGATGCCCTGCTTGAACTCCCTGAGCGAGTCGAGCAGCGAGTCGAGCGAGCTCCCGATGGACTGCGATGGCGCTTTCTTGCTGGACGACGGCCTCGCTGACGGCGCGGCGTCGTACGCCATGACCTTCTCGACCTTTGCGAGCTCCTTGAGCAGTTCGGCCGACATCGCTGCGAGACGGTGAGGGAGCCCAGTCACACGGGTGAAACCGTACAAGCGCCCGCATGAGTTCTCTTCGCTTTTACGCTGGCGACCAGCTCGGTCGGATACACGCCCTCAACGTCGCGCTCCAAAACCCAAAGGAGCCCCAGATTGTCTCGCAGCCAGCGTATATCGAAGATGCGCCCGACAAGACTCAGGCTGTGCGCATTTTAAAGCTCTCCCAGGATGCTGAGCCACTCGTATGTTTGCGCCGAATTCTCCCCGTCGAACTGCTCTGTAACTCGCGTCTAGGTTGCATGTGCACGCGCAGACTCTTCTGCTGCCGTATATAGCATAAACGAAGACGCGTCGCTCAACCTCCTCTCGCGCTGGAAACCTGCACGTACCGGTCTCTGGCTGTCGTTAGACTTCGTCCCAGAACGGTGCGTCTTGCCTCTACTTACCATTTCTTTTCTAACGTGATTACAGAGGGATTCTCACCTGCTCGACCACCGGACACGTCGCGCTGAGCTCCCACGAGGGCGAGCTGCTTTCCAGTGCGACAGCCAGTTTGCCCGCAAAGCTCAAGGACCTGCGTCTCTCCGGCGACTCAAAGTCATTCGCAACAGGCGGAGACGAGGTCGAGCTTTCCACCTGGGATCTGGAAAAGACTTTGGCGTCAGACGGCGCACAGCCTGCACCTGCAGCGAACCCAACTAAAAAGCGCAAAGCGAAGAATAGCGAGCTGCTCCCTGGGGAGACCTGGAGAGCGCAAAATGTACGTCGACAATTTGTCTGCACTGGACTATGCTCATGAGTTTGCAGGTCCCTAATGACGAGTTGAACCTGCGCGTCCCTGTTCATGTCACATCGTTGTGCTATCTGGGCGATGCCTCCAAGTCGAACGAAATTGTGACCGGCACAAGCTTTGGTGCTGTTCGTCAATACGACACGCGCACAAAGCGGCGACCAGTGGCAAATTGGACCGAGGTGGTAAAGAAAGGTGGCATATCGCGCATGGAGCGGGGTGTATCAGAACAGTACGCTTGTATTCACTCTCGGTCCAGCTGCCAAGGGTTAACGAGCGCGCAGTGATGTGTTTCTTGCGGATGAGCGTGGCCAGCTCTTCGCGTTGGATTTGCGCAACGGAAAGCAGTTGTATTCATATAAAGGTCCCGTGTTCTGTCTGTGTCGTCGTCGACGCCTAACACAACTACAGGAATCGGCGGGACTGTGAACTCGATGACGCTCAGTGGCAGCAATCACATATTATCGTCGTCTATGGATCGCTACGTGCGGTTACACACAACGTTCCCTGCACCGAGCACGGCGGGGAAGAACATGGACGGGCGTGGAGAGATCGTCGCGAAGCTCTACACGCAAGACGTCGTTACTGCCGTGGCGTCCACACCGATAGCCGTTCCACAAACGTCGCTGGGTGACGAGGAAGACGGGGAGGATATATGGGACCAGATGCAGAGTGTAGATGACGATGAAGAGGACCAGACGCGTAGAAAGCGTAGAAAAACGTAGTTTAGGAGCGTGTGTCTCCCCACAGTGATTGTTCTGCGCGTCTGTCAAGCGGAGTTAGCCGCGAGCGTGTTTGCCCAGCACGACCAGGATGGAATGGACCGCGAACGCCAATGAGGCCGTAAAGCTCACTCTGGGTGCGTGGAATCGGCGGCGTCTTGGCTCGACATCTAAGCTGTGAGCAGTCCGAGCCAAGGACGACAAAGAATCGCTCGCTGTGGAGGAACCGTTCAATCCAGCATTCACATACCCGGTACGCACGCCTCCGCATCTTGCATTACGCGCACCTGACGCGTGTATCAGATCTATGGAGAGCAAGAGACTATCTATGGCTACCGTGACTTATCGGTCGACGTACGCCACGCCGTCACCAGAGTCAGCCCAACTTGACGCGTTCTCGCAGCTTCGGTTCGCGTCAGGATCGCTTGCGACATATCTCTCTATCACACATAGCGACAAGCTTGCTGCAAATACCGTAGACGATGTCGAGGGCAAGCTAACACCGCATCTGCCACCAGGTGCGCACTTCGTAGTGTCTCTGAAAGCGTGTCTGACGCGTTCGAAGATCTCATTCGCGACGAAGACGCGTTTCTAAAGCGTGTCGAAGAGGACACGACATCTTTCCGACCTGTGGGCACCAAGGTCGCGACATACACCCGACGCGCGGAGAGTTCGAAGGGCAAGAAGCGCGCTGCAGACGCGGTCTCGCCAGACGACGACGATGCGGTCGGTTACGAAGTCTACCACGTCCGTAACATCTTACAAGGCTCCTGGATTATCCAGCTCACGTAGAACACGTAGGCAACATGGGAGACACCAGGGTTCCGAGAGTTCCATCGACGGATGCAGCTCTTCATACTGTTGTATATTGAGGGCGGCTCGTTCATCAACGAGGACGAGGACAAGTGGGAATTTGTGATGCTGTGCGTCTCCCCGACAGTCAGAATGAAGCAGCTCACACCCCCCGCACAGATTCGAGCAACGCCGACGGAAGGACTCTGCTCGCACACCTGTTTATCACTTTGTCGGGTACTCGTCGTTATACCCCTTCTTCTACTGGCCTGACAAAGTGCGGCTGCGGCTGAGGTACGTTCTTGCGCGTCTGCGCCGCCACCGAGCCAGGCTAATCGCATGTACGCAGCCAATTCGTGATCCTCCCACCATTCCAGAAGCAAGGACATGGATGTGCGTTTGTAAAAGGTGGTTCTGTGGCACACCCTTGCTCAAGTTCACTGCCACAGCTCAGCTGTACCGCGCGATCTACAACTACGTCCTGACGCAGCCCAACATCGCCGAGCTGACCGTGGAGGACCCAGCAGAAGCGTTTGAGGATCTTCGAGACAAGAATGACCTTGAGATGCTGTTGGCGAACGAACGCTTCATGGGCGAGGCGACGGGGTCCATCCCGATCGCCAAAGTGCAAAGCCTTGCGACGAAGAAGGCCGTGGATGACAAGACCGACGAGGGGCGTCCGGCGAAGAAACGCAAAGTCGTCAAGAAGGCCGCCAGAGGAGGCCTCCGACCACCCGCTGACAAGCGGTGGGTCGAAGAGTGGCGTGTCAAGTTGAAGATGGCAGGCGTGAGTGCAGTGACACGGTGCAGTGCGCAGTCGCTCACATCCGCGATGCTTCAGCGACAATTCCAGCGACTCATGGAGATGTTAGCGCTCCGCTCGCTGCAATCTGGGGATGAGAAGGCGAATCGAGCGTACCGCTTGCAAGTCAAGGAGCGCATCTTCCGGTTCAACTTCGTAAGTTCCGAACCAAATGCTCTCCGGTGCAGATGCTTATCCATGCTACAGGAGACCCTAGCACAACTCGAGAAGGAGGAGAGGTTAGAGAAGCTCGAGGAGACGTTCCAAAACGTGCGGGAAGACTACCAGCGCATCTTGGGACTTCTCAAGTGACGATTACCGCCTCCTGCGGGCGTCCGGTTGCGGGTAGCCGGCCGGGCGAGAACGTGAGTAGTCCCGTATGGAGCCAGTGTAGGATAAATACACAACGCCGCGGCACGAGCAGACGCTGAGTTGCATTCCGCGCCTCTCTCCTTTGACTTGTATCATAAAGTTCCAGAATGCCGGCGCTCGTGCTTACCTCCAACGTCAAGGTGATCGCCTTTCGCGCACGTTCCTGCGCTCTGTTGCTCAACCGCGCATTTTTGGCATCAGCCCGCAGACTTGAAGGCGTTTGTACTTGAGTTCTCTAAGGCATGCGCTCGCCCGACTCGGATCGTCAGCCGCAGCCTGCTGATCACGTGTCATCAGGTGGCAGCCGCTGCGCTGGGCAAGCCGGAGAAGTACATCTCTATCGACTATCGCTACAACGAGACACTTTCCTTCGCGGGTAACTTCGAGCCTGCTGCTCTCCTCCACATCGTTCGTACCTGCTACAAGCGACGGGTGCACTGCGGAGTGACCGTGTGCCAACCCAACGCTTACAGACTTCCCTTGGAAACATCAACCCAGAGGCGAATCTGCGCTACAGTGCAGCGTTCGGCGGTTATCTCACGGAGAAGCTCGGAGTTCCTGGAGATCGTTACTACATGTGCGCGCACGATAGGTGGGAGGTCTGCGGTTACTGACTCTTTCAGCACGCTGTACGACCCTGGGAACGCATATCTTGGGTCGGTTTCCCTGAACAATGGCTCTTTGCATCACTAACGCAGTCTCAGCCACGAAGGAACGACGTTTGCGACGATTTTTGGCAAATGAACAGCTCGCTATACGGGCATAGTCGTCCAATTGAAGTACAGCGTTTCCTGCTGTTCGGCGAAAGTTTGAGCGTGGCAATGTCTGCATAGAGTATGACAGCTGTCTGAGAAGCCGCACCGGCGAACGAAAACTCCTGGACCTCCGGTGGATTAAAGTTTATTTACCGCGCCAAATCGAGCAGGTGTCGCTCCGTATTAGGACGAGATGGGAGATTTGCACTGCCCCGATCCCTGGCTGACATCTAAGCTGGGAACGCGCCCAAACACAATCAGAGGCGGCGTGGAGCAGTGAAGGGCGCTCGTGGGCTCTCTTAAGACGAGGTGGCGGGCGTGGAGTGCCCCCCAAATAATGTCAATCACGATGAACAACGCACTTCTCTCCTTCGCGAACGGCGATTGTTCGTCGCTCTGCTGCAACTCGGTACAGCCCCATAACGCCTGCAGAACTCCTTGGGAGCCCGAGATCGCAGCGTTCTTGTCGTGGTTGATGCACAACGGTGGCACCAAGAGTGAGCCTTTTACGGACTTGATGCAATGCTCGTTCTGCATTCGCATCACGACGAAGGTTCGTATCCCAGCTTGTTGCGACATGTCTGATTCTTCACAAGATCGATTGGGGTAGAGTCTGCGGCGTGGTCGAGTATGGGTTCTTCCCGGGGGGTGGTAGCGACGGGAATAACTTCAAGCTCGTGCTCGCGTCCAGCAGGATTGAGAGCGGGCTGACGTACCTGTGCGCATTCAAAAACTTCAAGTGCGAGCAGCATCGCCTCTACTTCATGATCGACATTTTCAAGAGGTGAGGAGCATCGCGACGTATCTGTCTCCACAGGCATGCTGAAGTGGATCTCCAGGGGTGCTTAATTCTATGCCGATCGTGCTGTTCAGCGCTATGTACACAGGCGCGTGCGTAATCAACGCAGCGTGACAAGTTCTATTCAATGTTAGCATGCATCGCGAGGTTGGCGCGGTCGGCGCAGTGGGCGTACCTTCTCCAGACCTGTTCGCGAGTGTCAGCAAGTGAATCGAAAACAGCGCAGGCTGAGACGTACGTTGGGTGGATTGCAACGCATTCGTCAAAGTCCGCCTTCGTCGCTGAGGCAGGATTCAGAGTGGGTTACTTGAAACTCTGAGCAACTCACCTCCCATCTTGATAGCAACGCCAAAGCCTTGCAGAATCTCGTCGCTTCCCATGCCGATGATATGCAGGCCCACGACCTTCTCCTCCTTGCCAGTACAGATGAGTTTGTACACCGTGGGTTCCTTGTGCTCCTCAGGGAGCATGCCGAAGTATAACGTCCTGAACTTGGCGTTGTCTAGGCCAGTTAGCAGGCTGGAATGCCGCAGACAAACACGCAACGTACAAATCTTGAGGTTGTCTTTGCCATACTTCTCCTCTGCCTCGGGCTGCGTCAGGCCGATTGTGCCGATAGTAGGGTGACTTGAGAACGTCAGATACGTGGAGTTCGACGGCGTGAATTACGTACGAGAAGACGACCGTCGGTATGTTCTCATACGACAGCTTCTGGTCCTTGAACTGCGAAGGGCCGAAGAGGCGGTTCGCGAGCCTGCGACCAGCAGCGATGGCTACCGGGGTGAGCAGAGCCTTTCCGCAAACGTCGCCGACAGCAGAGATGCTCGGGACGTTGGTGTTCTGGTAGTCGTCCACGATGATGCCTTGCTTTCCCGTCTTCACGCCAGCCTTCTCGAGGCCAAGGCCCTCAATGTTGGGGCGACGTCCGACCGCCCAGAGGAGGCAGTCGACCTCGAGAGGCTCTCCGCCCTCGGTATGGATGGTGAGCGGACCACCGTTCTGGCCTTCGACGCGCAGGATCTTCGACTTCTTGTGGATGTTGGTACCGGTGTGCTCCATCCACGACGTGAGGGTGTCCTGGATGGCGGGGTCGAATGTACGCAAGACCTTGTCATAGCGAATGAAGAGGTGGGTCTCGCTGCCGAGGTGGGTGAAGATGCCTGCAAGCTCGACTGCGATGTAACCAGCACCGATGACAGCGACGCGGCGAGGCTGCGACTTGAGCTCGAAGAAACCGTCCGAGTTGATGCCTAGGTCGGCGCCGGGGATGTTATCGGGAATGATTGGTTGACCACCTGTTGCGATGAGTACGCGGTCGGCAGGGAGGTCGTACGGCTCAGCATCTGGCGGAGAGACGCGGACGGTGTTGGCGTCGACGAACTCTGCCCAGCCTTGGTGATACTCGACGCCTTCTTTACCGAGGTTGCTCTCGTAGATGCCGTTCAGCTTGCGGATGTACGCGTCGCGCTTGGGCTTGAAGGATTCCCAATCGAACTTGGGCGAGTCGACGGCCTGACCATAGTCCTTGGCGAAACGAATGCGCTCTGCAATGTCCGCCGCGTGCCACATGAGCTTAAGAACAGCGTCAGTGACTCTGCGATGACCAGCGATGTCTAGGTACTACCTTCTTGGGGACGCAACCTGGAGAACCGAGCGCGATTAGAGACTGCGCGCGAAGTAGACACATAGCAAATGCACATACCAACGTTCACGCAGGTTCCACCGAGGTTGGGAGTGCCCTCAATGAGCGCAACTTTCTTGCCGTAGGAGGCGGCGCGACGCTGGGGGTGCAGTCGCGTGAGGGCATGGTCTATGCGCGCGCAAGACAGTCATGCGCACCGCAGACGCGACGCCGCCGCTTCCACCGCCAATCACGACCCAATCATACTTGCCAGGCGTCGGCGCGGTCACTGGAGCCATCGTGGAACGAGCAGAGGAGATAGCACGCGATATCTGGGCAGGGTACAGTCAGCATACTATGGCGCAATACGGCGCCGTTGCTTGCCTGTAAGATTCGAGACGCTGCGTTGGTGCGCGTCCTGAGGGAAGACAGGTTGAGAGCCAGCGCAGGAGCCACCGGACGTGGCGGCTTTAAGGGAAACGCGATAGATGATCGAGACAGGATGCGCGAATTTGGGCGCTTACCCCTAAACATGACCAAGACCACCGGCTGGCGCCACCTACCGACTCACAGACTCGAACTGTGCACAGAATCTCGCAATACTTTTAGTACGGAACGCGCGGGGGAGCGAAGGAACGCCGTATCGTGTTTCATCTGATGCTGACCTGAGCCCGCTACGGAGCTGACGCACCTGGGCTCACGCCGTACCTCAAGGCCTCACGCTCAACCTCCGGTTTCACAACATGCCAGTTAGAGTATTTTCATTAATCGTCGTAAGGCAACATGTCGTCTCAGAAGAAATCACGTTTGATTTTACCCCACGTAGTTGTTGGAGGGCGAGACTTATCTTCCTCCGTCTCCGGGTCGACTTCGACTTTACGACCTGCAATGTCTGTACCTGTCGCCTGTAATCGGGATATCAGTTACGTTCCTTTACTACTAGAGTGATACGTACGATGTTGTGGGCCTGTCCAAGCTTGTAGTTCGGCATGAACAACCCGCATGCGACCCCGAGGAACGTCGTGCACAAGCTTCCGATAAACAACGGTTCTAGAGTCCTACCTGCAGCACGAATGACTGCTTGTCGGATTGGATCATTGATGCTGTAGGTAGAATGCACCGTGGTCAAGCCGCCGTAGATGCTTGCAATCAGATCCGCGGGCACTCCTTCTTTCGCTAGGTTCCCAGGCATGGTGTTGGTCCATACCGCACCAGCTACAGCACTCCCGATGGACCCTCCGATAGTGGTGAATAGCGACAACAAGGCGATTATCTGCGCGAGATCGTTGTGGGGAACAGATGCCTGCGTCGCGACTTGTGTTCCGATAACGCTGCAGGAGCCTCCCAGGCCAGAGAGTACTGGGAAGGATGAGAGAGTACACTATGGTGCTACTATGTACGCACATGTGGCCATTACCAGTGCCGCAGTCGTCGCATTGTCGCCTCGCGCGTAGTAAGTGATGCCGCTACCGATGCATCGCAACATGAGCCCGAAGAGCTGGACGCTCTTGTAACGCTTCAACAAGCGCATGACAGCGCCGACAAGTAGTCCTAGGAAAGATAAGGGCTTGAGAGTGACAGCACGGTCAAGACACTCACCTCCGCCACATAGAGCGACAGTCAATTCGTTGTTGAAGTAGCCCCATTCAGTCGTCGTCCAGTCCTTGACCACGTATACATAGCTGCTGTAGTACACGAGCTGCAAGTAGCCTCCAAAATAGTACGCAAAGTCGATACCCATCGCGAGGAGAAAAGTGCGATTGAAGAAGATGCGCTTTGTCATGATCGGCACCGAGGCGTACTTGAGCTCCCATACCCAGAAAATGAGTAGAAGCACGCCTCCGACGACAATCATGGCGATGATGAAGGCTGAGAGCGCATATGTGTTAGAGTCGTTATGGTAGGAACGGAAGTCGAGCTTACGTTCGTTCCAGCCTCGCGGCTGCATGGACGCGATGGAGAAGGGAGCGAGTATGAGAATGAACGAGGCGCCGAGGAGAAACAGTCTACGCGTACGCCACACTGTTAGCCGGTGAGTATTCTTCAGAAGCCTACACGAACCCGATCGCGTCTATTTCGGACAGGATCCGACGTGCCAACGATGTATACGGCTCTTGCGTTTGAGCACCGCTATGCTCCTCCTTGTATCGTCTCGAAAACGGGCTCTCTGAGATGTTGAGCTCTCCCGCTGCCCGAGCGCGTCGATCTGCAGCGAACAAAACCAACGCTGCAGGAAGAACGAGTACCGGTGTGCTAAGCAGGAGATGAGCTGCACACGCTCGGTCGGTAAGTCCCAGGGAAGCAACATACATGATGCAGAACATTCCGTATCCCCAGCGCCAGAGGCCTTTGTCAATGATAGGGCCGCTGATATTGGGTCCAACCTGTACGGGTGCTCGGTGAATACCATCTCGCAGCGTAGACGTACAGCCAACGCACGAAGGAGAACCAAATCCATGGTACGGACGCGAGGCCGTTGATGAAGCCTCTCCATTGCAACGGAGAGAGGTCTGCGATGATGATTCCAGTGACGAAGCTTATCCCGGCACTACCAATAGTCGACAGGACACGTCCCGCTGCGAAGCCTTCTGCGCTCTGGGAGGCTGCGGTGACTGTGTAGCCGACGACGTAGAAGCAGAGAACGACGACATAAGCTGTCTGGCGGGACGTCGTGTCGCAGATTTTAGCAATGAATGGCGTCGAGACGGCGTCTAACCATACTTCGATGAGCGGAAGAACCCAGGGAGAGTGAGGATGGCGTACTAAGGATGCTGGTGACCGTCGCGATCGTACTTAGCAGCGACCCGTGTTCACCGAAGGAGCTGGAAGCAATGGCCTCATAGCTGTATATAGTGGAGCCGTCCAGGGTTGAGGCGAGGATGACGCCTGGGTACGAGGTGAGGACGAAGAATGCTTTGCACGACATAAATGCGTACCCAGAACGGCCCCGCACAATATCCACATAGCCCATTTGTGCTTGCCAAAGACACGAGCGAAGGCTTCGATCTTGCTCACGCCTGGAGGCGGAGCCTCCCTTGGAGTCGCGTCCGCGCCGCCGCCAACTGAGGGCTTGATCGACGCGTTGGAGGCTTCTTTGCGAATGCTCGCGCCGTCGTCAGAGCCAGCGCCGGGATGCACGGGCGCGTCGGTGCGTTTCTCGTCCAGAACCGGGTCCATAGCTGAAGAGGAGTCGAGGATCGCGCTCGAGGCTTCTTGGCGCAGGAAAATCGTCGAAATTTATATCTGATAATCGGACGACGGACGGCAGATCCGATTCCCATCTTATCAGATTGCCGGGTAGGCCTCGGTGGGTCGTACACGTGTGCGAAGGCACAGAAGACGGAGAATATTTATGCGAAAGACGGCCGAAAAGCGCAGGATTGCAGGCACAAGCAGTTGCCGCTGGAAAAATGAAGGCCGTCGCCGTTCGCCTTGAGATAGTGTTCGTCCACGGAACGTTGCGGATGTAATACTTGCTTAGATATGTAGGGCCAACCGAGGATCAGCCCCGCAAGCACATTTCTGAGAAGATGCAAGACGATCACGTGTTGCGTACCACACCAATAGGGAACGAACAGGCGCGAATATCGACTCCACGGTGTGGAGAGGTTGCTAATAGCCCGTTTGCGCTGCTATAAGAGCGCTTCTAGACTCCGAGTCATATGTCGGATCTCAGCTCGAATTGAGTAGAGGACCCAAGGAGTTGGTAGCGGGAGGAGAGCGTGACGGCGGAGTCGCGTGTCCAAACTCCGCATTTGCTCCTTTCCCTCCTACGCACGAGAATGAGATGAAGGTGCTCTGCGTGGCCGAGAAGCCGTCTATAGCGCGCTCTGTGTCGACTATTCTATCAGGCGGCCAGATCACGACTGTGCGCCCCGAAATTTCGCAGAGACCATGCCGCCACACTGACAGACACGGTCTACAGCGCAACACGGCCGACAAATACGTCAAGAACTACGACTTTATATACGCAGCGCGCAACGCAAACTACACAGTCACCGCAGTCAGAGGCCACCTGTTCCAACACGACTTCCCGGATGGCTACCGCAAGTGGTCTTCCTGCGAGCCCTTCGACCTGTTCGACGCGCCCATCGAGACCATGGTCTCCAAGGACTGCAAAGGCATCGAGCGGAATCTCATGGCCGAGGCTCGTGGTGCCCAAATGCTTATGATATGGACAGACTGCGACCGCGAGGGCGAGAACATCGGCGCCGAGATCGTTCAGGTCTGTCGAAAGGCGAACCGGAACATCCAGGTCAAGCGCGCCCGCTTCAGCGCCATTATCGCACAGTACGTTGCTCCGTTCTCACCCGCTATGCTGTCGTGTTGCTGACTTTGCAGGCAAATACATCGTGCCGCGCAGAACCCCGTCGAACTCGACTGGGCACAGGTCCATGCCGTCGAGGCTCGCATTTTCCTCGACCTTCGTCTTGGAGCCGCATTCACGCGTCTTCAAACTCTGCGACTGCAAGGCCGCTTCCCCGAGCTAGACTTGAAAGTCGTTTCCTATGGTGCGTGCCCCATCGAGGCGCGTTGACTGCGTACTGAAGCTGTTCACCGCATAGGTCCGTGCCAGTTTCCGACCCTGGGCTTCGTGGTCTCGCGCTACGAGCAAGTACAGTCATTTCGTCCGGAAACGTTCTGGTACATCTACCTCGCTATCTCACGCAATGTCAATGGTCGGAACGAGGAGACGGAGTTCAAGTGGCGGCGAGGGCACCTGTTCGAGGCCCCGGTCGCGCTCGCCATTTACGAACTGGTCTTGGAGACACCAATGGCTCGCGTCACGTCCGTCAAGAAGAAGTCTGTGAAGAAATGGTGTGTTTTGTTCGTCTCTTTGTTTGCTTTGTTTTGTTCCGTGTGTGTGGGGGGCGGTTTTCCTTTTGCCCTGTGTCGCTCTCCAGATGTGGGTCTCGCTTTTTCTGCGTTTTTCTCCAGAGGATCTTCTCTGTGTGCTATGGCGGTGCTCTTTTTGGGGATTTTCCTTTCCTGTTTTGTAGCTAGCTGAAGGTCTTTACCAGCGCGGGTTCCTCTCGTACCCGAGAACAGAGACGGACCAGTTCGACCCGAACTTCGAGTTCATGCCACTCATCGAGAAACAGGCTGTGGATCCGGCATGGGGCGCTTTCGCTACTGGGTGCGTTACCTCTCGTTTCCGTCACGGGCTATCGTCTGAATATCTGCAGCTTGCGGAACGGCGGCTTTGCGACACCGCGCATGGGCAAGAAGAACGACAAGGCGCATCCGCCTATCCACCCGACCGCGCATGCGGGGAACCTCGCCGGCGACGAGAAGCGTGTTTATGAGTTCATCACGCGCCGGTTCCTTGCGTGCTGTTCCAAGGACGCCGAGGGTTGGGAGACCACGATTGAGGTCGAGTGCGGGGGCGAAGAGTTCTTCACCTCTGGTAAGTTCGCATTGATTCCTGCGCTCATTCATGTATCTGACTTGTTGCGTACCTGTCTAGGTTTGAGCGTTCTTGCGAGAAACTATCTCGAGGTGTACCCTTACGACAAGTGGGGGGACCGCCATGTGCCCGATTTTGCGGAAGGGGAGACGTTCATGCCTGCCGTATGCGAGCTTCGCGACGGACAGACAACGCGACCTGCGCTGCTCACTGAAGCGGATCTCGTTTCGCTCATGGATAAGAACGGCATCGGTACGCACACACAAACAGCGTCGCAGAGTTTGCTTGCTTAACCATTGCATCAATGCTAGGCACGGACGCGACTATTGCGCAGCACATCCAGACGATCGTCGACCGCGAGTACGTGATGGAGCGTATGGAAGGAGCGACGAAGTATCTCGTGCCTTCGACGCTGGGTATCGCGCTTGTGGACGGCTACAACAAGATTGGGTTCGACAAGAGTCTGAGCAAGCCGCAGCTACGTCGAGACGTACGTCTGGATTCGCTGAAACCTGATGACCCGTTCATTGACCTTCAATTCTACAGACCGAACGTGAGATGGTACGGATCTGCGAAGGGCTGAAGAGCAAAGAGGACATGCTCAACGAGGCGATCGAGCAATACAAGGCTCTCTTTGTAAAGGCTCGAGGTGACTTCGACCTGCTCATCCAGGTAAGGAAAAGGGTATCGTCTCGCGCATACTGTCCTGACTGATTATGTGCAGAGCGTCAGGCAACGAGTCCAAGGTGCAGCACCTCAGGGTGTCCCTGTCGCTGGCCGTGGTCGGGGAGGAGGACCAGCACCAGGCGGTAGAGGAGGCAGAGGTGGCGGAGGCGGAGGCGGAGGCGGGGGAGGAGGAGGAGGAGGAGGAGGAGGAGGGAGAGGAGGGGGTGGTGGAGGAGGCGGTGGTGGAGGAGGCGGGAGAGGTGCTGCAGGCGAGAACGGCCCTCCTCCTCGTCCCCAACCGCCTCGTCCACCGCCGCCTCAGCAGATTGACGACTCTGATGAAGGCGAGCTATGCGACTCGCCTCTCAATCCCATTGCACGCTAACTTGATGCGACAGAATTCTTCGACCTCGGTATCGAGCCTGCACGCAAACCACCCCCGCGACCAGCACCTCCAGCGCAACCCGTTGCATCGAGTTCGCGGATAACCTATCAACATCCACCACCACCTCCTCCCAGGCGAGACGCTAGTTCAGATTCAGACCCAACACCACCGCAGTGCAACTGTAATGTCCCTGCCGCGAAACGAACCGTGTCGAAGGAATCGGACAATAAGGGTCGCTCCTTCTGGACGTGTGGCAACGAAAGGACCTGTCAATTCTTTGAATGGCTGGACACGCCGTCTTCGAGTTCTTCGACCAGCAAGACGATCCCTGCGAAGCGTCCACTGTCTAATCCCCAGGTATGCATATGATCAACCGCGCGCGTTTCTTCTCATCGTTCACAGGTCAACGGGCCTGGCCCCGCGAAGGTCGCACGGAAGTGCAAGTGCGAGTTGACAGCGGTGCAAAGGACGGTAGGCAAAGACGGTCCGACGAAAGGTCGCACATTCTGGTCGTGTCCCAACTCTGAGAACGCACGGTGTGGGTTCTTTGAATGGGACGACGATCCACCTAGCGGTTCGGGCGATACTGGTCATGGTTCATCCTACAGCAGCGGGTCGGCAAAACAGGGCGAATGCTTCAAGGTCTGTCTACCAGCATTGTGTTCATACGGTTTGAAGATCGATCTAAACCACGACTGTAGTGCGGTCAGTCTGGGCACTGGTCGTCCGGTTGTCCAAACAACGGAGCCACTGGAGCATCGCGTCCTGCCAGTACAACGCAGAACCGCCATGACGGAGAGTGCTTCAAGGTACGCAGAGGGTGCAGACGGAGTACAATCCCGGTGATTCACGCGCCGTGTACAGTGCGGTCAGGCAGGGCACTGGTCAGCAGATTGTCCTAATCAGGCGTCTGGGAGTCGCAATGCACGGGCAGACCCTTCACAAGGTGGCGCTGCACGCCAAGTGGATGGCGAATGCTTCAAAGTGCGCAGCTCCGATGTTTACTCTCACACCGACTCACTCGCTATGTGCGTAGTGTGGACAGCCAGGACACTGGTCAGCAAACTGTCCAAATTCAGGAGGAGGTGGGGGAGGTGCTTCTCGCACAGGTTCAGGACGCGGGGGTGCTTCCCAGGGTGGCGGAGAGTGCTTCAAGGTACGCATCCGAATTTGTGCTCAGATCGCCGCTGATAAGTCGACGCGAAACAGTGCGGTCAGCCTGGACACTGGTCGTCTGATTGTCCCGGAGGTGGCGATGCTCGTGGAAGCAGCGGGTATAGCCGCGGAGGACGTGGTGGGAGTCGAGGAGGAACTCGCGGCGGGAAGTCGAAGCGCAGCGCTAGCGGAGGGTCTACGAAGCGCGCGACGAAGAAGACCAGCAAGTTCAGCGCGGCAGACGGACTATGATTCCTGTTTCTACACTGTATCGATAGTCGTGCATTTTGAGCCATGTTGTCGCGGCCGAGAGTTCGATCGGAGCCTGAACCGCGAACCTCTTCCTCCTCCTTGTTGATAGGGGCAAGCCTGGCGCGCACGGGCATTGAGGACGCTTATGTCCGACTCATGGGACGTCTCAACGACTCATTCGTCGGCGAGCAGCCTGCTGAACCTGCTGTCGCCGGCCGACGTCGAGGTCATCGACGACATCGTGGACCGCATCCCGCCCGACGTCGGCTCGTTCCCGCACGCGTTCAAGGCGTATGGCGAGGTCATGCGCGCACGGGGCCTCGACCCGGAGAGCGACGTCGCGTACTACCGCTTTCTGCTCAAGCTCAGCATGCTCAAGGGCAACTGGCGCGACAAGTGGAACGCCGCCAAAGCTGGCTTCGACCACCAGCACACAGCGAGCTCGGCGGGCAACAAGACTCCCAGCTCCAGCAGCGTGCTGCCAGACACGTGGAAACCGCGTGCAGCGTCGCCGACACCACGTCCACGACGCGTTCTTGAGCTTGTAGACGCAACCGCGACCTTGACCCCGCCCAGTTCTTCGGCGGTCCGGCGTTGGGCGCCGCCAGAGCCTGCTGCGCGTCTGCTAGGGGCGCGGTCTGGTGCCCAGGACACGAAGCAGCGGCTTCAGCAGCTGTTGAGAACGAACCCAGCGGAGGGATCGCCTATTCCGCGGTCTGCTAAGGGCAAGGAACGGGAGACGTACCCTGCTCCGCGAACAGCTATCACTGCCAAGAAAGTCGTTCAGGATGAGGCGGCGGCGGACGGATGGCGCGAAGACGTGCTGATGAGGAGATGCTGGGATACATGGCGCGCTGGCTTTCTGTGGATACGCGTACGTCCTCCACGTACTTGACTTGATATGTCCAATGCTCACCATTGTCTTCCTCCTGCAGAATACTGGAGACCAGGTGCACGCGGCTCACGGCGAGCTGGTTGTTCACAAATGTCTGCTGGAGTGGCACAAATCGTATCTGCGCAAGCAGAGTCTTATGGAACGAGCCGCGCAGATCGACGACCGCAACCTCCTCCGTCGTGCTATGCACGCATGGGTTGCGCGTTGTCAAGATAATCTCCTACGTAAGATGAGGGTACAGGAATGGAGAATGGACATGCGTCGACGGATGGCTGCCGTGCAGAGTGCTCGCCGTCTGCGACTCATGGCTCAGGCTTTCGTGGTACGTACGGCTTATCAAGGGGATGTCTTGTCTCTCATTTTGACGGCGCAGACGTGGCACGTCATTCACTTGGGCCTGGTCTGGGAGCGACACCAGAACTACACTGTTGCGAAAAATGCCTTTAGCGCATGGCGGGGGCATGCCCAAGCGAAGATTGCGCATCTCGAGAGCATCGCCTCGCAGTGCACAGAGATACTAAATCACGGGCGTCTGACTCGTTTCTTCGAGCGGTGGCGACTAGAGCGTGAGCTACAATCAGAACGTCAACAATTCGAGGAGGGGATTGGTCGCCGATTGCTTCGCCAGTCCATACACATTTGGAGGGAGCATACGTGCGTGCCCTGTGCTCTTCGTAGCTTTACCCGGGCTGACGAGCTTCCAGAGCTTCCAGACACGAGCAGAGACGCGCCGACACCGTGCGTAGGAGGGCCGTCTTGTCCAGTGCTTTCTCAAAGTGGAGGGCCGCATTGGCGAGAAATCGAGTGAGCCTCATTTCTGAGGAGCATAGTGTACACGCTGTCTTACATATTCTGCAGTCGCGAGAACATCGTGCTGTTCGGTGGTCAGCTCGTAGCGACAAGCTGCTCGTGATCTCCTATGCTTACTGCTGGATCGCTCGCGAGCGTGAACAGCTTCTTGGGCGGGTTCGGAACGCACGAACGACTCGTGAATATCTGGGCCGATGGATGGCCAAGCTCAGACGGAAGCGGGAACTCGAAGGTCCGTCGCGCTTGTGACAGCTGCCGAATCCTTTCTCATATTTTCTATAGCACACGCCGACTCGGTTGCTCGTGTGCATGCTGCGCCGTTATTGCGCGGAACGTTGGCGTGGTGGCGCACGAAGCTTCAGAAACAGCAGCACGCCGAGCGATTCTGTGCGGAATATCACGCTGTGAACCTGATGATTCGGGCGTTTGGGAAGTGGGAGAGAACGCTGGCGTCCCGCTTACAAGCCGAGCAGCAGGCTCTCCGCCTTCGCCATCAGTTTCTTGCACGCCGATTTCTTCGGAGATGGCGTGAGGCGGTCAAGAAGCGCAAACTGAGAGCGGCGTGGAGGGTGATGAAGCGTCGGCATACGCAGGCATGGTTCGAACGTACGTTGGAAATCTGCGTCTGCTCATGAGCGCGTTCACTCAATGTTTCCACAGGTTGGCTCAACATGGCGCAGATGAACAGAGTATCCCGTGTGCTGGGTGATCGACGTGCTATGCGCTCAGCACTCTCGATCTGGATTGGCCGTGTGATTGCCTTGAAGGAGCGCGAGCTTGACGTTCAAGAGAACAGGGACCGTCAGCTTGTAACGTACGTCCCGGTGCTTTTGTAGCTAGTCGATGCACACTCACTTTTTGCAGGTTCGTCTTCGATCGTTGGCGCGATCGGTTCGACAAGATTCAAGAGGATGCTAGCCTTCTCGAGAACTTCGTCCTTATAAGACAGCAAAGTGCGTTTCCCCAGCTTATCAAGGCCGCTATCAGCTTACGCACTGCAGAGGATATGCGCGACAGCTTCATACGGTGGAACGACGCGATGCATCAGCGCCGCTACCTTCGACAGGCGGAGGAGGACATCGCAGACAGCGTAGCGCTGACGACCGTGTGGACTTTCTGGGACAAGTGGCGCGAGCGGTTCCTCGAGCAGCGGTTGCAACCTTTGGTACGTTGGCTTGCAAAGCACATCGCGAAGGGCTCAACTCATCGCACACAGGAGCGACAATTCAAGTTGCAGATGCAGACCAACCTGCGTTTCTTTTTTTTCTCGCGGTGGTATTCGAAGACATCTGTGCGTAGTGCCCTTCCAATAACGCTACTTGTCTCACGCGGACCAGATTCTTCCTGCGATACACTTCCAAGTGACATCTACGAAACGGAGGACGTGGGAGAAGTGGAGGGCTGCCATGGCTCCTGCTTTGCAGATGAAACAGGCGCGCGAGCTAGACCGCCGTACTGTACTCAGTAAGTCTGCGATGTTGAGTCGTGGGTTGGCCTGTGGCTGATGCGTTACGCAGTCAAAGGCTTCGAGAAATGGCAGGCCTCTTACAAGGCCGCCCTACGACGGCGGGCCACAGCGTAAGCTTACTATTTTTGTTACAAATTCATCGGCATTGATGACACCGACAGGAAACGAGACTGGTGGCTTCCAACTCTACATGGATCGTCGATGCTCAGCGCACGTCCATCGCCCGCTGCGGTCTCGCCATTCGCGTCTTCCTCGTCACCAGCAACGCGGTTCCCAGTCCCGCCGCGGCGGACTCCGCCGTCACCATCGCCCCCAGCGCGCCCATTGACATCTCTGCCGCTGAGGCCGTCACTGTCAGATCACATTGTTAATACTCCTCGGCGGCCGCGAAGTATGACAGCGGCATCGTCTGGTTCACGCCCACCAGCAGTCACTCCCACGGTTTTCTCGCGACCACTGTCGCGTGTCGGTGGCATCGCAGCAAGCGTGACTGCGACATCCGACTCGGATGGTTTGTGGAAGCAGCTGCGCAGTGAACGCGGCCTGCGAGGCACTCGTACAGACAGTCGAGGAGGAAGTCCTGCTCCATGATCAGCAAAGTTCTCTCACAGACGATTTTCTGTGACCTTTGGAGATGGTGTGGAGTGTACGGCTTGGGGATTAACTTATCCGCTTCGTGTTTCTGCATGTACCGTTTACTTGACCCCTTCGTTCGTGTTGCTTTGTGCTGCTCTCGTATCTGTTGTCGTCATTGCTATCTGTCCTGTTGTCGAGGCTGTATCCAGTACGCTAAGATCCATCTACATTTGTACCTTTTTTTGTGTTACGCACATGAACGTCGGCGTGGGGTCAAGCGTTACGGAAGTACTGCCAGCCGACCCAATTCGCGATAACGAAGTATGCAGTTGTGGGCACAAGCAATATGCTGAAGTACTTGTAATGCACGTCTTGCGCCAACAGGTCTAGAAGCTGCAGCAAGCGCTGTTTGTGAGCCACCGCGAGCATCCACGCGTTGCTGCCCTCCAGCACGTACCACAACGCCCGTCAAAGGCGTAAACGCGCTCAGGAGCAGGCCATAAAGCCCCAGTATGAAGAGGAGGGTAGAGCCCAGAAGCACGACGCGTCCCTTGGTCTCGAGGTCCATCGCCGCCGAAAGGCGAGGAGATCTCGAAGCGTGGGAACTATAAATAAACTCCGACGCGTCAGAACAACAAGCTTCGTCGCCACCACGAAAACACAACCTTACAACTTTAGAACCGCGTCAGAACCGACACATGGGCACGAGACAAGTCCGCCTCGTGTTGCTGCCAAACACATCATTATCTGGGCGAACTGTATCTGAGATGCGAGTTTACGTCTCAGGATCAACCACGTTGCGCGACGGACAACTTCCAGCGAAACACGCCGCATCACACGTGCGTAATGACCTCAGCCCAAGGGCTATGGACATTTAGCAGAGGAGCGCGCCGGCGATAGTCCGTGTCTGGAAAGCGCTGCGGAGAGTCCTGTCTGGAGATTGCTCCCCGGGCCACCGAATGCTTGCACTTGTGGCCATCAGCCAACTGTATGTATGAAGCTCGCTCCCGATCCAAGCGCCACGTACCGTGGGCTGCTTCGCTCGGGCTGTCCTGGGAGCAGTCGGGTGTATGTCCAGCGCTAGCTAATGAGGAGCTTCGAGTTCTTGACGCATTTTGACCGCACCCATTGGGCGAATGTCTACCTTCGCGGGTGCGGGCGAGCCACGGACCACAAACACAGCGCACTAACTAGGGGGTATGACCGGGGAACGCGCCCGAGGCGCTCTCGCCGCGCAGAAAAAGAATCAACGACCTCTGTCTGATAAGGATGATGTGCAAAACAGGACAGAACGACGACAAAATCAAACTACTCGACGACAACGACAGCTCGCAAAACATTGAACGGGGAAAGAAGAACGGAGATGGGGGGTGACTTCGAGACTCGATTGTACAGTATGAGGAGACAGGACCCAAGCAAAAGAAGTGAAAAGTATGCTATGCAGCGGCGGAGGATCGGCTAGAGTGTTCCCAGACCTGTTGACCCAAGCAAAACGGAGGAAGGGAAACGAATCGAAGAATCGGCGAGATGGCGCACAAGTAGAGACGCGCGAGGCGAAGCGCAACGGCGCTCTCGTCCGGCGACAAAACCCTAAAGAGAAAGATGAAAGAGACACGAGGACGATGAATGGGGGGGGACACAAGGGACGGGGAGAGATATCGATCGATGGGAGGATACTGATACATACACGACCAATGGTCGCTGCAGGGTCGGACGAAGGACCATGCGCCGGGGACGTATAGCTACATCCCTCGCGTGTGGCCCGCCTACAGCGCGTAAAGGTTGCGGGACTTGTAGGAGGGGTAGTACGGTTCTGGCGAATTACCGCCTCAGAGAGGACGAGTGCGTAGGTTTCGGAGTTGAGTGGTATGCGTGTAGTAGATGCGAGACGTATTGAACAGCGACAGTTGTTAGGTGTAAGGAGGTTTGACGAGCACGGGGTGGCGAACGGGCGAAAGCATGATCGGTGTCGAGGCAGAGCAACAGCAAGCGCTCCCTGATTGTAGGGAAGGCATCGTACGTCTCTATCGCGCTAGGCGCGAGCTGAGTGCCTCGACCCGACATAGCAGGTCATTGGACGGCGTTGCGAAGAGATCCGGAGACGGCTTGTCCGCTGACCACTAGTGGTTGTGGCGAACGAGCTTCTCCACGCCGGCACAGGCTGCCGTTCTGCGCGCTCTCTGTGAAGGGAAGGCGTGAGCGAGCTCGAAAAAGACATTGAACAAGATACGACGCACCTCAGTCTCTTCATCTTCAGCTTCATCGTCCCCAGCATCATCCTCAACGGTGCTGTCTTCACCTTCGCCCTCGTCCTCCTCGTCCGCGTCGTCGTCGCCAGTAGTCGAGCCGCCAGAAGAGCGCTCAGGACTGGGCGACGCAGGACGCGACCCGCGAGCAGGCAACGTGAACGCAGTGAACGTGTGATCCGCAATGTCGGTCTCCTTGGCCTCGCGAGACATCTCTTTGATGGTGGTCGCGGCGGACGCGGCGGAGGCGACTGATGTGTTGCGGGATATGGACGGAGCGCGGCGTATACTGGACGCTGTTGGGGTTTCCGGGCGACTAGCAGATATGGCAGCCACCACGGGATGAATAGAAATCTGGGGAATGTCGGCGACCTTGGAGGACGTGGCCTCATGCGTGCTCGCCGTGTCGTCATCCTTCTCGGCCACCTTCTCGGACACGGCAGAGAGGACGGAGGGATCAGCTGGTGCTGCAGCCGCTGCCTCACGCTCCTGCCGTTCCTTCTCGAGGCGCTCTTTTTCCCTCTGGGCGCGGCGGCGGCGAACCCAGGCCATGCCGGAACCGTCATCTTCCTCTTCCGGCACATCAGCGACGACGTTGCTGGCGTTGCTCTGAAGCTTGCCCCAGTCGGCGGCGGCGCCACCCTTGGCAAGGACGTTCCGATTCTGTACGGAGCCCATGCCACCGTAGCCCCACTCTACGAACTGCGGCTCCTGAGTGTTGCGGGCAGAGCGCTGCGGCGAGTCAGACCTTGCGGCGCCGTAGACGCGGCCGTTAAGCATGCGCTGACCGCGCGCGCCGTTTGCACCGGCATCAGAGAACGAAGGGGAGAGCGGCGGGCCGAGGGGGATGTTTGGCTTGAGCGCTGGTCCGGACCCGCCCGTGGACCCTCTGCGAAAGCCATGCTTATGGGTCGAATGGCTGGATGTGATGGACGAGAAGGATAGCGTCGAGTCGCGCGAGGACGAGCGGGGGAAGCCCAGACCGGACGACAGCGGCGACAACAGCGATCCCTCGTCGAGCGAGTTGCGCGCGCCTTTAGGCAGCAGCGCCTTTGG